>CADDIJ020000311.1:0-279724 GCA_902809745.2 Tetradesmus lagerheimii | reverse complement strand
TCTGGTGAGGTCCTACCTGTAGTACCATGATTAGGCAAAATTTGGTCGGGCACAAATGCAGGAGTAACCACAGGCAGCACATGCTTCTGTTTCAGTACGGCAAGTAGCCAAACCACTTTGACACTTAAGCTTTCGAAATGCAACACAATTCCGTAAGCGCCTGTTTTCTCTACATGTGATAGTTTTTGCGGGTTGTCAAACATGGTTGGCATGTGATTGTTGTTCAGTCAATGCCCATATTTTTTTACTGCAATAAAAGCATACCAAAAGATGCAGGACAACGGTGTTCCAGGATCAAGGCTGCTTCCCGATGGCAGCATGATCATTAGCATAAATACCAACGTGAAGAGACCAAGGGCTAAAGCACATACTGAGAATCAGAAAAAAACAATCAACCAAGGCAAAGCAGCCTAGAAAAGTGCTGAAAACAACAACCAATGCCCTTAGAACAAGAGCCGATGTCAGTTGCTTACAAAGCATAAGCCTACTGCCATGTGATCTGTGGGACACATATCTTCATAATCTGCCCATGCTGTTACCTAACTCATCAACACAAAGAACATAGATTAGAAACCTCACACTGTTGCGGCAGATTTGCAAGGGGCAACCGATAGCTGCACTGTTGCTGCCTACACCCGAGCCGTTACTACGCAGCCTCATGGAGGCATCACAAACACTGGCACTCAATCCTTGGACCATCAAATGTATGTTGACTGCTCTTCTTAATCTGCTCAGAAGCGTGCTGAGCAAGCGCGCCAAAGCAAAACCAGAGGTTGTAAGTGCTATAAAACAATTGTCTTTTGCTCACAGACAGGCCAAGCGGGCCGCCGTCCGCCTGCCAAAAGACGGCAGTGGCTGGTTGTCACATCAGCAATTGTGTGCAACACGTGATTCAATTACGAACCCAACACAAGAAAAGTTATTGTTGGCCTTTCTTACAGCGACTGCACCTCGAATTAAAAATTTGCACAATTGCAGGATTTTCTGTGCCGAACCCACAGAACCGGAGCTGGACGACTACAGTGCATATATAATCCTTCCGGAAAATGCATCCACCAATCAACGGTGTTTGAAACCGTGTATAGTCTATCACAACAATGTCGGCCCACACACACGGGTCAAACTCCCACATCTTCTGACAGAGTTGATAAAATCATCTTTACAACACGAGCCACGCCAATTTCTGTTTGGGTATACAAGACATGCAATGGACGAGCCACAACCATACGCCCCTAGATCCTTTGCCAACTGGTGCTCAATTGCTCTCAAAGACATCACTGGTAACAAAAATGCAACTATTAAGCTTGCAACACAGGCATTTATCACACATTATCTCAATGACAATAACACAAAAGCCAAGCCTTTGGCTGACGCCCTTAACACAACAATATCAAAGCTGAAAAAACAGTGTGGTGGTGCGTGACACACCATCAGCATGTGGCTGATGCTTGGAAATTTGTACAGTCAACCATGCAATGCGGTTGATGTACATCAATTGTAACCTGACTTAAGGCCAAGAAACCCATATACCGTATGGCAAACTTAGCCCAACAACAAGCTGCTCCCAAAGCACTGACAGCACTACAAGTGGCCGCTCGCTATCGCCAGTTGACCGACCAGCAGTGCATAAACAAACTGAAAACCCAGATACAGGCACTCTCGGAGACTCATTCTGAAAGCGCAATCAATACCTATCTATCGTCACTCAACGGGCTGGCAGCCGGGCTTGCAAACCTCTCCAACAGAGATCAAGCAGCCAGCCTTGGAGAGATCCTCCTCAGACCGTTGCAGGTCAATGCTCCATCACTGATGACCAGAATGTTCCCAGACCATAACAAACGCGAAAAAGTGACCTCAATGTTGTGTACACTGATTCACCGCCAAGTGCCTGAGCTATCCGACACTGACCGCAAAACAGTACTTGATGCGTGGCGGTCAATCACCAAAGAAGCAAAAGCAGCATACAACCAACAGCGCAAATCCAGTGGGGGATACGGTGGCAACCTAAGCAAGCTGCCGTCAATGGATGATGTTCGGTCACTGATCGCCTCCCTGCCTCGGGGGGACAGAAATCGCATGGCACTGATGTTGTACACACAGCTGGCTTGGAAAGAGCCGTACAGGTTCTGCTCACCGATGCTTAACTTCAGTGGCATACGTGTGTACACACCTGCAAACTGGAAACAGCTGTTTCCAGCAGCAGCAGCAGCGGCAGCAGCGACAAACTGGTCTGCGGCGGTGCACGTGAAGCATTTAATGCATCGCAAAGAAGTTGGGAGTAGATCATAGCCAGTGTTTGAGGTGCAGTGCTGTTTGCTGTAGCAATCTGATGGCATGTCATGATCAACATGTGTCATATGACATAGCTACTGGAAGATTGATTTCAGATCACCTGCTTGAATATTTAATAATAATTGCTTCTGGGCATGCCATAGCCATTCGGCCATCGACCCCGCTCCTACACCAGACAACTCGGTCACTGACCGCCCTGGGAGGAGGTATTGCAATTATTATCCATCCTTTCTGGTGAGGGGCAGACCACCCTAGAACCCCCTCACGTGCGCTGCAGGTCATGAAACCAGGTGGATGGAGCCCACAACACAGTTGCCACAGTATATCGAGGCAACATCGATGTAGAGACGCGGGATAGACTGCTTGAATATTCGAATCTTTGAATCCTTGTCAGAGAAGAGCTGCCATGTGGGGCCACGGAAAACAACAAAAAATATTTTTTCAATCCCCCATAGAAATCTTCCTAAGATTCAAATATTCAAAGAGGTCATTTAAGACCGGGTTTCCCTTTGGTTTGTAGCTATCTGCACAAAATTGGCAAAGGTTCCGAACCTTTCTTCTTGAGTCAAGAAGATTCAAAAAATTCAAGGGGCTGCCAAACATGCTCATGAATTTTCTTTTAAACCCAGGGCTTAAATGTCAGCTTGTTGCAGCAAAGCCTGGTGAGCACAACCCTATTTCACATCTGCATGGTGACAAACCATGCCCTCTGTTGCGCCTGCTGCTGATATTGGTTGCCTTGCAGTGACATCATGCTAGCCAGTTGGCCTTGTCAACTGGTCCCACCCCAGCAGCTTGACTTTGGTGGGCGCTATGCCAGCGGCTCAGCTCTTACCAGGAGCGCGGCACTGCATAAATGCAGCTTTAGGCACTGCTGGCACATTGTAATCACTGGCCGCCACCATGCAGAAGCTTTTCGATGGCGCTGGACAGACACGGGCACCAAGGATTTCTTTGAGGATGGCATTGCACCTGTTTGGCGTGTTGGTATGGCTGGACTGCAGCGACAGTTTCAGGAGGCACAAGGCGTTGTGTTCTACATGATTAACTGGGACGGCAAGATATGCAGCTTGCCACATGCATGTGGACGTGCAGACACTTTTTTGCCAAAGTAGAAACGGTGTACTCTGGGTATGCTGCAGGGTCTACACACTTCTGCATGGCTAGAGTAGAAACACTACTGGCTCCTGCAGGCCCCAGCCAATCGGCATAACATGGCAGCGCATACGGCATGCAGCTAATGGGAGCTGGGGACTAGGGACAGTCCCCAGCTTCTAGTCCCGAACAAAACACACCAGACAATAAGAGACATGCCTGTTCTGCTCTGCTCTGCGCAACACTGGACGGCACAAGGTATCACTACTGACAGTCCGCACAGGAAGCTAGCACAGACTACACTGCATGCTGGTGATGGGGATGGGACTGTGGGACCGTCCACAGCCTTTAGCCCCCGCCCATCACTGAACTCAAAGGTGTACCAATGTCATGCATCCAGTACCTGCTTGACTTCATGCCATCTCATGCTCTCCATGAATCTGCACCCACCCACGCACCCAACTTAGCATGCTAATGGTTCCACCCTTCCAATGGGTGAGTCATTGCTGCACCTGTTCACCTTCGGTGTGCCGCTGCTGCCATTGCCCTGCTGTGGTTGATGCTCCACCTGCAGAACACTACGTGTACAGGGACCTGCATGTCTGGTGTGTGCTTGGGCGCTGTAGTGGACTTTGCAAAGGCTGTGTCGACCTTCTTCCAGCCTTGCAGCCGATTGTGTAGAATCAGAGCAGCCAGCCCCCAAAGCAGATACTGGCCACCGTGAGGGACGTGTGGGAATATGGAGATCGCAAGCACCTCAGCAGGATGGTGTGCACATCAGGGCAGCCATACGATGCAGGTGCTGCATGTAAGCCTTGATGCATGCTTGTCATGTGTGGGTTGCAATGGGGAACTTGCAGCTGGTAGGAGTAACCTAGTAGTTATTTGATGCATCAGCAGAGGTGGGCAAAAAGTGTTTAGTGCATAGCTCCAGCAGCTGCTGCTTTTTGCTTTGCATCTGGTTGCATGCATGTCTGTGTATAAAAAGTATGTATATGTATATGTATATCTTCAACAGCCTATTTGCGCTATGATATTGCAGCTTTGGCGTAGAACCTCGCTTGTTATCTCGTCTGGTTGTTGAAGGCTCTCTGGAGGTAACCATCTTATCAAAAGATTTCTGTCACGTTCGATGCACAAGTAAGAAAAGGAAAAAACCCCTCGACAAAAGGGAACCAGACTTGTTTCGCGTCACATCAAGCCTGGCGTTCACGTTCCCCGCAAGGACAGCGCGTTCGGCTTCTGTAGGACGTATTTGGAGTGTTTGAACGTCAGTGCACTGCTGCTGGTTCTGCAACGAGGTGCGTCGGGTGCTCTTGCTTAACAGGCGCTGTATTCTTCAACAACATTGCATGCACTGCAATCTTGTGTTCTCATGCCACATGGCCACATCGCCACGGAGGGGCCAATTGTCCCTTGTGGTGTTACCCAACGCAGCGAAACGCATTGAAATGCGGAGAGAGGCCTTTCTAATCTTCATGCATGGGCCTGTTCGTGCTGCAGAAGACGCAATGGCTTCAATAGCAGAGCAGCAGCAGCTGAAGAAGGAACAGCTGCTCGCCAGCTTGGGCCAGCTGCTGGCTGGCCAGAGCCCGGACATCCAAGCTGCCGCTATCCTTGCAGTCGGCAATCTGAATGTGCTGACATGTGCCACCCTGATGGAGAGGGAGGAGGATGTGAGGCGGGCTGCGGTCATGCAGCTTGTGCAGCAGGCAACAGGTGGGTGAATGTGTAGGTTCTTGTCAAGCACCCTTGAATCCATCATCCCACACCAGTTCATGCATTGTCTTGTGCTTCAACGCCTGCATCACCCACCTCTGCACTCCCAAATGCCACATTACCATCCTGCATTGCTGAATGCTGCATGCATAATGCTGCATGCATAATGCTGCATGCATAATGCTGCATGCATAATGCTGCATGCATAATGCTGCATGCATAATGCTGACCTGGCGCATGGTAGCTACCATCATGCTTGTTTGCAACTGATTAGAATCAGCAAGGCATCTGAGGTTCAGATCCATGTGAAGGATTTTGCTGCAGCCAGCAAGTTGCTGCAACACTCTGCACTCCACTTGTTGCATGCAAGAGTGCCACACACACTGCGCACAGGCTGATATGTGTGTGCACTCTGCGCTGCCAAAAGACAACACAAGAGTGCCACATTATCATCCTGCACTCCTGAATCCATGCATACAGTAATGCTCGTTGCATACAACACTGATGTTGACCTGTGCTGCACATGCTGCCCTGCCTTGCTCCCATGCATGCGCCATCATCTGCTGTTCCTTGGTGACCCGTGCTTTACCACAACAGCACCAGGTGAGCGTTGGATTTGCATGCATTGGTGGAATGTTAGCATGCATGTTTAGCCGCCTGTGGCACATGCCAGCAGTTGCTGCAAACTCTTCTGCAAACACTATTTGCTGGTCCCATGGAAAGGGTTTCTGCAGTCTGAATTGCAACCGCAGCATGGATTAGTCTATGAATCTTTTGAATATGCAAGCTGGGTTATCGCATGCTGCGCGTGCCCACCAAGCAGCGCTTTGCTAGGTCGTATTGACAGCATGCTGAAGGAGCAGTGTCATGAAGCATGCTTGAACACCTCCAAAATACCAGGCAGCCCCTGCAACACCATCCTGCATGCTCCTGTGTGCTGCATGCAATTGTGCTTTCATGTTGCAAGCGTCTTTGTTTGACCTTTTGCTGAACCTGGCCCTGCCCGTGTGTCCTTGAATGTGCTCCACGGCTCCCTACCTGGCTTCTTCTCTCGTCCCCACAGCAGCAGCAGGTGAGTCATGCATGTGCTTGCGATGGTGCTTGTGGCAAGCCTGCCGAACCAGCATTGCCTTGTGTTGCGTATAAATCCGTGAAGCCCCATGCAACAGCAGTCCTTGTTGTCAGGCGCACCACATGTTGGCAGCGAGTATCATCATCATCTGCTAGTAATTAGCATCAGCAAGGCAGTTAACACTTTGCAAAACGAAGTGAACACTTTGCAGCAGCTGGCTTTGCTGCAATAGCAAGAACACTTTCGCACTTGTAGGCAGCCTTTTTCAAACCTTGTTCTGACTGACAAATTGGTCATCAACATCCATGCAGCAGTCCTGGTGCATGTGCTGAGCAGCCTTGCAGTGTGCACTGCTCTTCATACCTCATATTGATACAGACTTACATGTGCCTTACACACAATGTTGTGTGCATGGTTGCAACCCAGCGCACAAGATTGTACCGGACAATGTGCAATCCAGAGAAGTGGTGTGCCTCACTTGCATTGGGTTTGGTCATTGCTGTGTGCTGCAGCAGGCTTGATTGACGACATTGCCAGGCTTCTGCGTCCCATCCAGCAGCTGGTGGTGGCAGTCTATGACAATCAGCACCTGCCTACACAGTCTCAGGCCAGCAGCGCAAATCAGCGGCTGCGACATCAGGTCTTTGCGGCCTACAGCGCCAATAGTGACAGTGGGCAGGAAAGTTGGTGTGTTGTCACTGGCCTGTGGTGGCCCTCGCTGGCCAGAGCGGGCTGCCCATATGTACGTGCTGCTCACATCATGGGCCGGGCAACTTTTGCTATTGATTGGGTGAGTTCCTCCTTGTGTTGATTCAAGTATGTATGTAGTGGGCCTAATTTGAAACCCTTGTTAGTATAATTCCTAGTACTACATGTGCCCATAAGCCACAATGCTCTTGGGTCTCACGCACCTGGCACCTGCCTTTTCTGATCACTGATGTCAATCAATCAATCAACGTTACACTGTCACTATGCCAGGCTGCCATGGATCTGGGACCCTCGCCAGATGTGCTGCCAAACGTGGTGCCCATGATGGCTGGCGTGGAGCGTGCATTTGATAGCTACCGCATGTGTGCAGTACCCAACAGGGATTCTGTAACAGAGGATGTGAGCTTTGAGGTAAGTAACAGCAACCACCATTGCGACTGTGTGGGTGTGTGTTTATGTGTGTCGCGAAGACAAGGGTGTGTTGGCAATCAGCATCACCTGCTTCCTACCTACTGGGCTGATGCACGTCATGAGTCATGGGCGGGGTTTTGAAGTTGTTCACCCGACTCGTGACTCCCACCTGTGTCTGGCCTGTCTGAGGTGACATGTTGAGCACTGTATGATGGCTACAGTCACCTCACCTCAAGTGTTGCATGCAGTTGTGGCTGAGGCTTAGCTGGTTTGCAAACCTTCCCCGATGTTGCAACGGGTTTTGCACTCCTTCAGATCCACATCCTGGACCCAGCGTTGATGACCCAGCCTGTGTACGAGGAGTTTGCTGGCAGATTCAAGCAGGACCATGAGCAGTGGACCCACCCCTCCTCGAGGAAGCAGCAGCGGCTGGGGCTGGGCGACCTGCAGGCAACTGAGCTGACATTTGGTCAACTGCACAAGCAGCCCCTTGTTTTCCTGGGGGGCCGGCGGCCTGCAAGGAGGTGCTTCACCTACCACGCCTTTTGGGCTCTCCGGCACGCCGGGGTCATGGGTTGGGATGCAGGCGGGCTTGTGATTGACGAAAGCCACTTTGGCTGGCTGTCCCCCACATTTGAGTCCCGGCTGCATGCCACAGCTTTGTGGGCACGCATGCAGTCTGTGCAGGCGCTGGGTGCAGGCAGCGATGGCGTGAGCAGCGCTGCTGACGAGGAAGTTGCGGCTGCGGGCCACCACTAGCTGGGCAAGTAGCTGTGTGTGGGTCTTTCATTACTGTGCAATGGACTTGTTCATTGCGGTTAATGCAGCGTAGCTGTATCCCTGCTTGCCTGGTCAAAGGCAAGCAGTGGGTGAGGTGACAGTCAAAACACGTCATTACCTCACTGCTGCCGAAGGCCACTTAGAATGCGCAGGCGTCTAGCCCTGCACGTTTCGTTGCTGTTCATGCGAACTGCAACTCGACTCGCTACTTCGGTAGCGTTTGGAGTGTTGCACACGTCCTATTTTTATCACTTCTCTGAAATCGATCCATTAATACCTCCGAATATCTCCAGATCGTTCTTACGTATATCTGAGAACAAACTAAGGACCTGCTTTAGGTCGGCCAGGGGCAGCTGAACGCACGGCTACCTGCGGCCGTCGCGTGCTCTTTCAGCCCTTTTGGCACGCTGGGCTTGAGTTAATGCGCTTTCCGCAGTTTCTTAAGGTCAGCTATCTCCGCTTAGGGGTGTAGATAGGTGACACAAGCAGCAGGCGCCGCAGCAGCACCAGCGTCAGGCAGGAGCACCAGCGGCTGGAGCTTGTCTTCACAGTGCAGTCCCGACAGACCGGCATTTTGCTGCACGTCAGCACGCAGCTACGTATGGCTGCTTACCTCCTCAGCACGAGGGGTTGTTTGGGCCCGAGCAACAGCAGCTGGAGCTCAGCAGGTGAAGCGCTGGCGCTGAGTGGCTGCTTTGACAGCCCCAGAAGCCACAGCAGCAGCAGCAATGGCGAGAACAGCAGCCTCATTGGCGGTGTGCGCCGTCGCAGCAGCAGCAGCAGCGCACACCTGATTGTGCGCCGCCAGTTCGGCAGCGCGCTGCGCATGGGCGCCACAACAGGCGGCTGGAGCTGCTTGCAGGCTTTCACAGCCAGCAGCAGCACTGGCAACGGAGGCATGGGCTCTGGCAGCACATCTGCTGGAGCAGCAGTGCAGTAAGCGCCCTGCGCACACAGCAGGCGAGTGTGGGGCGGCTCCCACGTAACGGCCAGCCATTAGGCTACTCGTCTGAACACCCAGCTGTTGTGTCATTAAGCAGCTGTGTGGGGCACATCATTGTGGTGCCTTTTCTTGACATCTGAGCATGGTTACCGTGCACAGCTTTCCTGCAAGCACGCCGCTGCACTGGCGCTTAGGATTGTGCGGCAAGCAGTGGCGTGCCATTGGTGCATCTTCTCATGTGCTCAGCTGGCTGCAGCATGGTGTTCCTGTAGAGTGGCTGGGTGGCCGCGCGCCGCCCCCCTTTTACAAGAACCCTTTGCCATCTACCAACGCCCAAAAGCAATGGTGGTTGTGCACTGAAGCGCCCCGCCTCAGCAAGTTGGGTGTGCTTACCAAACTTGCCTCCCGCCCTGCATACTGCTCTAATGCATTTTGTGTGCCCAAGGGCAGTTCTTGGCGTCTGGTGATCAATTACAAGTATATCAACACCTTCAATGTCGCCCGCAAGTGCAGGTTTGAGACGCTGCGGTTTTTGCAGCGTTACGACTTGAGCAATGCCTTTGCTGTCAAGGCTGACATGGCAGACGCATTCTATCAGGTGCCTCTGCACGCTGGCGCAGTCGATTACTTTTGCTTTGAGTTTGCTGGCGAGTTTTATCAGATCAACTGCTTGCCTTTTGGCTGGAATAACTCGCCTTACTACTTCACCAAGGTGACTAGGCCTTTTTTTGCGCATCTGCGCTCCCCTGCGCATACACGTGTGCCGTCAGGCACCATGTACCCTGCAGCGCCTGGCAGCCGTGGCAGTGTAGCGCAGGTTGGCTGCAAGGTACTGCCCTACTTGGATGACTTTTGTTTGTGTTCCCTGACCAGGAGACAGCAGCAGCCGGTGCTGAGTGGATCCAATCCATAATGTACTGGCTTGGCTTTACGCCCCACCCCACCAAGTCTGTGTGGGGGCCCACACAGCGGCTGGAGCATTTGGGCCTGGTTGTGGACCTGGCCCAAGGCACCTTCTGTGTGCCCCCAGCCAAGGTTGCCCGCCTCACCCGCCTGGCGCGCGGCATTGCTATTGCTGCCAAGCAGAACAAGCGCCGCGTGCCAAAGCGAGCGCTGGCTGCATTTTGTGGATATGCGCAGTCTGTGGCGCCGTAGCTTAACTGGTTAGAGCACCGGTCTTCGGACTGGGAGGTGCGGGTTCAAATCCCGCCGGTGTCGCCCCCTCGCGGTTAGGAACCAGTGGCAGTAGGCTCATTCCTACTGTGCTAACCGATGAAATGGGGGGCAAAGCGCTAAAAACTGGTACGGGCTATGCTCGGTAGTAAGGCGCGTATGGGGTAGAAGGTAGTTAACGTGATCCACCGAGGTGCACGCACGCTTGACTCCCACGGGCGCCCCTGAAGGTAAGGCAAAGGGTCGGGCCATAAGCCACCATTCCATAGAGAAATGGTCGGTAGGGCCCAGATGACCCGACTATCCTAGCGGAAAACCGGGCGTGCCGGGGGTTGCTCTTAGAGAGTAACGGCCCTGGATCGCTGATAGTCGCTTCGGCTGCCTTGGCCCATAAACTTACGCACAGAGCCCACCAAAGCACTGTTGCGTAGTTCCTATTCCTATTTCCCTCCTATTCCCGCAGTCTGTGCGGCTGGCTGTCATGCCGGCCAACCTGTTTCTGCGTAGTTTGTATGACGATTGTGCGTCTGTTTCTGGCTGGAATGGGACTGTCAGCATCTCCCGCCAGTCCTTCCGTGATCTTGAGTGGTGGGCGAGCATCCCTGTGCAGCATTTGTCGTCGCCTATTCGGTTGCGCCCGGCTACTGTTGATTTGTTTGTTGATGCATGTCCCACAGGCTGGGGCGCTGTGCTGCCTGTCCTGGGCGACAGCCCCGAAGGGGTTGCTCACGGCGCCTGGTCTGCTGCTGAAGCGTGCATGCACATCAACCAGCAGGAGATGCGAGCTGTGCGCATGGCTCTGCTGTCTTTTGAGCCTGTGGTGCGCGATCGTGTGGTGAGGCTGCATGAAGATAACACGGTGACAGAGTCTGTTTTGGGGCGCTTTGCTTCACGGTCCGCTGCTCTCATGGATGAGTACAGGTTGTTGTGGTCTGTGCTTGAAGATCTGCATGTTCAGCTGCAGGTGGTCAGGGTGAAATCAGAACTTAATAGAGCTGATGCACCTTCTCGCTTTGTTGACCATGGGGACTACCGCCTGGATTCTGAGATGTTTAGTTGGCTGGATCTTATGTGGGGCCCGCACAAAATAGACCTGTTTGCTTCGGCGGAAAACACGCACTGTCACTGCTTCTACAGTTTGTTCCAGTGCCCTGGCAGCAGGGGCGTTGATGCCTGCTGCAGCCATGGTCTGCTTGGGGCAATGCCTTTGCTTTCCCGCCTGTCACCACCTCAATGTTGCTGCAGGTTGTGCAGAAAGTGCGCGAAGAGCGTGCAAATGTTACGGTGGTGGTGCCGTTGTGGCCGGCTCCGCCTTGGTTTCATGAGCTGATGCTGCTTGCGGTCGACAGCTTCCAGCTGCCTTGTTCGACGCTCACCGGCCCTATGGCTCGGCGCCACAGTTCCTGGCCCTTGCTAGCTGTTCGCATCGAGCACTAGCTTGCAGATGGTCCCGCAGCTAGGTGTTTGCTGCGCAAAGGCTGCGTGTTGGGCATGCGTGTGTACAGCGTGCTGCTGCTCAGCATTTGATTTGCTGTTGCTGCTGCTTGCAGCAGTTGTCGGCCCAGCACTACATTCAGAGGTTTGAAGGTTGGCAGCATGTGTGCTTGCTGCAGTGGTGGTTTGTGCTGGTGGTTGTGTGTTTTGGTTTGCGTTTGCTTCTGCTGCTGCTTCTCGCAGCAGTTATCGGCCCCAGCCCTGGATTCAGCGGTGTAGGTTTGGCAGCGTGAGTGTTTGCTGCGTTAGTGGTGTGCGCTGGGGTGCGTCTGTTTGTTTGCCTGCCACATGTGTTGTGGCTTCTATCTGCGCGCCGTGTTGCGGCGGGCCAGGTGGGCTGCAAGCCTTGCTGCTTGCAGCCCTCCCCCTTCCTGTTCCACTGGTCTTTTCAATGTGGCTATTGGCTGAGGCTACCTGACCAGCAGTTTGCTCTGCTGACGGCTGGCAGCTCCCGGAGGCTGCATGCATTGCAGCGGGCTCGCACCTGGCTGTGTCCTTGCAGCCCTTGCATTTTCCTGCCAGCTGTTACAGCAGCCTCAGCCAAGCCTTCCCACTATCTATATCGTCATGGCGAAAGCAGTATTAATGTGCAATGGACTTGTTCATTGCGGTTAATGCAGCGTAGCTGTATCCCTGCTTGCCTGGTCAAAGGCAAGCAGTGGGTGAGGTGACAGTCAAAACACGTCATTACCTCACTGCTGCCGAAGGCCACTTAGCATGCGCAGGCGTCTAGCACTGCACGTTTCGTTGCTGTTCATGCGAACTGCAACTCGCCCGCCCTTCCCGCCCCTTTTTTTGTGGCTACTGTTCCGCATTGTGCACTGGGTGGTGGCGCTGCAGTGGCTGTGTTGCTAGCGGTGCCTCTGGTTTCAGGTGACTGACCACTGGTTGTCAGTTGCCGCAGAGTAGTTGCGCAACATGCACAACGTGCCGCGCTACCTGCCGAACCTGTGCCGCTCGCTGGGTTTCATGGTTTTATGCTGCCTTGCAGCAACGAGATGGTGTTGCCCGCTGCAGCCCCTACATAGTGTCATGTCCGCTGCCATGCAGCGTCTGACAGTGGTGCGCTGTCGTGCAGCTTTGATAGCTGTGCTGATGCTGGTTGCTTCCCATAGTGTGTGGTGCTTTGCAGCTCTTGCAGTGTTTCTGCTGCAGGCCTGCGTTGCCTGTTTCTGCGTTGTGCGCCCTTGCGCCAGGCTTGTTTGGGGACCTGTTCATTGCTGGTCCCCTGCCTTCCCTTTGCTGCCGGTGCCTGCACCTGTCTGCTGCTTTCGCCTTTCCTCTGTCTTGCCTCTTGTTGAATGGTGCCGCTCTCGGTGCTTGAAAGTGTGTAACCCCTCAAACGGCTATTGGCTGAGGCTACCTGACCAGCAGTTTGCTCTGCTGACAGCTGGCAGCTCCCGGAGGCTGCATGCATTGCAGCGGGCTCGCACCTGGCTGTGTCCTTGCAGCCCTTGCATTTTCCTGCCAGCTGTTACAGCAGCCTCAGCCAAGCCTTCCCACTATCTATATCGTCATGGCGAAAGCAGTATTAAAGGGAGTGTAAATACGTGCCACTGACGCATGCATGTCTGTCAGTGTTTTAAACTTCGACTGATGCACACCACTAGCCTATGTATAATGCGCGGCATGCATATCCTTGCTCCATCGCGTCCCTTCTCTTCTGTATTTCTCGCTACATCGGTCCGTGTGCACACGTGACTGTTGTTGGGAGCTGTGCTGAACATTCTGCGGCCCTTGTTGAGCAGAACGTTCTGATGACGTTCCATGTTCTTTCACTAGCAGTAGCCCTACCGACGCTACGGGGGTTTCAGTGAGTGAAAACCCACTGGATTACCTTATTATCCAGACTTTACTCACCACTTACTCGATCACTTCAGCTTTCACGAGTGGGTGCCTGCAGCATGTCACAGCAGTATTTGCCATGGCATTCACAATGTTGCATTGCTACAAAATGTTTTCACTTACTCGAGTAATCCGGCCACGGACGTTACTCTGCACGTAAAGTGATTACTCGGTGAGTGAACAACCTACTTTGACGCTTCTACTCGTGAGTAACCATTGATATCGGTGAGTAATTGGCTCACGACTTACTCTCCCCAAACCGCTGACCACAGCAGCACGCTGTATACAGCAAACGATACCACCAATTTGAACGAGTGAAACCAATGTAGCAATGCAATATCGTGCATGAAATACTGTAGACCTCGACCCACAACCTGTGGCTGTGATCACAGCGATCAAAGTCTTCGGATCTGGAGTCCCCGGTAGGAAGCGCCAATCGGCCCGTGAGGGAAGCCCTCCGCGATTGCAAATCAAACACCACAAATCTAGGGACTGGGCGAGAATACCGCTTCATGCGGTGAAAATATCCCCACACCCCCCTATCCTATCCTATTATCAATAATAATTGCTTCTGGGCAACATATTATTACAACCCTCCGCATCGGGGACAGCTGTAGACCCACATTTGCATGGCGGCATTCATCGTTATGTTTGCTGTCATGTTCTGGATCTGTTTTATCCTCTTTAGCTCTATACTTGACATGAGACGCAGCTATGCCCTCTGATTAGCGCACAACCTGCCCACCCGGCAGCTAGCTAACTGTGCACTTACTTGTATTGTATTGTAGAATGGAGGTTTGTGTTGTGAAGGCACTTGCATTGTGTGATGGATTACACATACTACATACAAGCAGTGATTGTTTATACACAGGGAGGCTGGTCTGTTCAACAAAGCTTGTGCTAAAGCAACAGTGTTAGTTGCACTAACCCCAGCGGAATGCAGGAAGTGTTACAACTTGTAAAGGTATTCTGCAGCATACACATCAGCAGACGCACAAACTAATCTTCCACAGAGGTGAGGTCTGCCGTGCTGCCTCTTGGTTTTTAGTTATTCCACAACATGCATGTTGCTCAGCTTGGGGCTTCATGGCTGCATACGCAGACATGCATGTTTGTTGTTGATGGCATTGCTGCAGTGCATTGCAAGCAAGGTGTCCGTGAGTGAGTGTAAGAATAATACTATTGTAGTCGTGAGGGCTCTGAACGAGAGTATGGTTGAACTGTCATATACATGCCAACTATGTGAGCTCAGCGAGGCCTTCTTGAGGCTCCTCACACAGGTGAGATGGCAGCCTGGCAGTTAGAGTAACCGCAACCGTTGCAGTGACTACGTGTTATCAACACATAAAAACATGTAGGCAAAGCACTTAAGGGATGAGGCCTCCACTCATTTGAATAAGTGCTAAAGATCAACACTTTCAAAAGCAGGATGGCACTGACAGTGCACCAAACAAACCTTTCTGAGCTTATTGTTACCTGCCAAAGCGCAAAACAACATTGGACAGTGCGGCTGCAGCTGTGGCATGTGGGGGACGTACTGGCTTCTATCTCTCCTACTAGGCGGCTACAGGCTGTGGCAACTGCCGTTGACTCGGGCTTGCTGGTGGTATCACACACAGCAGGGTTCCCGTGCCCCATGGAGCGCTTCTTCTACTGCTATCAGCTTGATCATGTGGACAGCATGCCTTGTTCAGCGCTGTGGATCAACGTGGCCTGCGATTCATCACTTCAGATTTTTCACGAGTGGGTGCCAGCAGCATGTCACAGCAGTATTTGCCATGGCATTCCCAATGTTGCATTGCTACAAAATGTTTTCACAGCAGGATGCACATGGCGCCTGGCATCGCTGCTTGCGGAATTGCACCATAAAATGCATTCTACCAACCGTCTGACATGGCCACGCCACCAAGCAACCAGAGTCATATAACCCAGACAGTCACCCCTCAACCAGATTCCAAACAAACAAGAGCAATCCCCATCACTGACTTTGATTGTATAGAAGC
Source organism: Tetradesmus lagerheimii (assembly GCA_902809745.2). Classification (NCBI taxonomy): domain Eukaryota; kingdom Viridiplantae; phylum Chlorophyta; class Chlorophyceae; order Sphaeropleales; family Scenedesmaceae; genus Tetradesmus; species Tetradesmus lagerheimii. The sequence continues at coordinate 264,189 of CADDIJ020000311.1, read as the reverse complement.
AATCAACTTGATCTTGAAGAATGCGGCAAACCTCTCAGCAAGTAGCAAGGAGAGCTATAATAATAATAATAATTTTGCCACTAATGCCATAGCCATGTGGCCATCGGCCCCGCGCCGCCTTCAACCTGCGTGCTCGGCAGGGAGGCGGCGGATTAACAATGACAAAGTGACCAACACCCTTTACTTCAGGTGTCGGGGACTGAACCCCGCGCCTAGCAAGGAGAGCTATGTGAGAAGCCTGCAGCGCATTGTGACTGATGGCACTGGGCGGAAAGGAGCAGGCCCAAATCCAGCATTGATACCAAGAGCCTCATTACTGTGGTGCATGTTGCATCCAGAGCAAACGTGTGTCCTGCTGCAAAAGGCTTTGGTTGCCCAGGGTTGCTTCAGCACCAAAAATCTTAGCAACTACGTGAATGCCTTGCGGTCAACCTTAGCGCACCACCCTGACATGGCTAACCGCACTGACATCCGCAGCCGCTGGCAGCAAAAAGCAGAGGCTCTGATTGTGACGCCGCTGGCAGATGCTGCAAAAGAAAACAAACCAAGTGCACGCCAAATTGAGGGGTACGTGACATACCAGGAAATTGCTGGCAGATTCCGTCAGCTATGTGATGAAAACTTGGGGTCAATTGAATCACTTGTTGTGGGACTTATCGCCCTTGGGGACGAGCAGATGCTGCCACAGCGCAGGGATTATGGGAATGTCCGCTCATGCATTGGCCGCCAGCCTACTGCTGAGGAGGCAAGTGGCGGTCACTTGGTGTTATTAAAGATGCTGGCGGCAGCTACAGCGCTTACATCATGCTAAAGGAGTACACCAAAACAACAAAACATTACGGACCAAAAAAATTGAGCTTCCACTCATGCTCGTACGGACGCTGCTGGAGAGTTTGAGGAGGGAACCACGCATTTACCTGTTCACTTTGATCCCCAATAAGCGTGTGTCAGCAAACACTCCATATACTAAGCCTAACAGCTTTGGCAAATTTGCAAGACCCTGAACAAGGTATTTGGCAGGCCTCTCACGATCATTATTAGTATTTAATTGCATCGTGCTTTCATGTTGCATGAGCTATCTCTACTTTTGTTACGATCAGCGGAGCGAGACACAGCTACATCACACATTTGCATTGCAGCCATTACTGGAATCAGCTGTCTGATGCACAGAGGGAAGCCATTGCCAAACAGATGGGTCACAGCTACACAACAGCATGCAAGTACAGGTTTGTGCTGCCAGTGGCTGCACCGTGTGCCACACGCAGGTGACCGTCTATATGACAAAGACGGCCCCGTTGCCAGCAAGCCTGTAGGCTGGTGTCACTGACACCGTGTTGTCACTGACACTGTACGACATGGAACAGCTCAAAATCATATGGGATGCCTTTGTGAACCCCCTGGCACTTTCCAGCAAAAGTGGAAGCTGCAGCCAGGCGTATTCAGTTCATTGCAAACATCACCAACTGTCCATCATGACGTGACATATCTGTGCAGCGTCAGATAGCTGCTGTAGCTGCTGCAGAAACAGTCAGCTGCTTGATTAATGTGCAATGGACTTGTTCATTGCGGTTAATGCAGCGTAGCTGTATCCCTGCTTGCCTGGTCAAAGGCAAGCAGTGGGTGAGGTGACAGTCAAAACACGTCATTACCTCACTGCTGCCGAAGGCCACTTAGCATGCGCAGGCGTCTAGCCCTGCACGTTTCGTTGCTGTTCATGCGAACTGCAACTCGACTCGCTACTTCGGTAGCGTTTGGAGTGTTGCACACGTCCTATTTTTTATCACTTCTCTGAAATCGATCCATTAATACCTCCGAATATCTCCAGATCGTTCTTACGTATATCTGAGAACAAACTAAGGACCTGCTTTAGGTCGGCCAGAGGCAGCTGAACGCACGGCTACCTGCGGCCGTCGCGTGCTCTTTCAGCCCTTTGGCACGCTGGGCTTGAGTTAATGCGCTTTCCGCAGTTTCTTAAGGTCAGCTATCTCCGCTTAGGGGTGTAGATAAGTGACACAAGCAGCAGGCGCCGCAGCAGCACCAGCGTCAGGCAGGAGCACCAGCGGCTGGAGCTTGTCTTCACAGTGCAGTCCCGACAGACCGGCATTTTGCTGCACGTCAGCACGCAGCTACGTATGGCTGCTTACCTCCTCAGCATGAGGGGTTGTTTGGGCCCCAGCAACAGCAGCTGGAGCTCAGCAGGTGAAGCGCTGGCGCTGAGTGGCTGCTTTGACAGCCCCAGAAGCCACAGCAGCAGCAGCAATGGCGAGAACAGCAGCCTCATTGGCAGTGTGCGCCGTCGCAGCAGCAGCAGCAGCGCACACCTGATCGTGCGCCGCCAGTTCGGCAGCGCGCTGCGCATGGGCGCCACAACAGGCGGCTGGAGCAGCTTGCAGGCTTTCACAGCCAGCAGCAGCACTGGCAACGGAGGCATGGGCTCTGGCAGCACATCTGCTGGAGCAGCAGTGCAGTAAGCGCCCTGCGCACACAGCAGGCGAGTGTGGGGCGGCCCCCACGTAACGGCCAGTCATTAGGCTACTCGTCTGAACACCCAGCTGTTGTGTCATTAAGCAGCTGTGTGGGGCACATCATTGTGGTGCCTTTTCTTGACATCTGAGCATGGTTACCGTGCACAGCTTTCCTGCAAGCACGCCGCTGCACTGGAGCTTAGGATTGTGCGGCAAGCAGTGGCGTGCCATTGGTGCATCTTCGCATGTGCTCAGCTGGCTGCAGCATGGTGTTCCTGTAGAGTGGCTGGGTGGCCGCGCACCTTTGCCCTACCAACGCCCGCAATGGTGGTTGTGCACTGAAGCGCCCCGCCTCAGCAAGTTGGGTGTGCTTACCAAGCTTGCCTCCCGCCCTGCATACTGCTCTAATGCATTTTGTGTGCCCAAGGGCAGTTCTTGGCGTCTGGTGATCAATTACAAGTATATCAACACCTTCAATGTCGCCCGCAAGTGCAGGTTTGAGACGCTGCGGTTTTGCAGCGTTACGACTTGAGCAATGCCTTTGCTGTCAAGGCTGACATGGCAGACGCATTCTATCAGGTGCCTCTGCACGCTAGCGCAGTCGATTACTTTTGCTTTGAGTTTGCTGGCGAGTTTTATCAGATCAACTGCTTGCCTTTTGGCTGGAATAACTCGCCTTACTACTTCACCAAGGTGATTAGGCCTTTTGTTGCGCATCTGCGCTCCCCTGCGCATACACGTGTGCCGTCAGGCACCATGTACCCTGCAGCGCCTGGCAGCCGTGGCAGTGTAGCGCAGGTTTGCTGCAAGGTACTGCCCTACTTGGATGACTTTTTGTTTGTGTTCCCTGACCAGGAGACAGCAGCAGCCGGTGCTGAGTGGATCCAATCCATAATGTACTGGCTTGGCTTTACGCCCCACCCCACCAAGTCTGTGTGGGAGCCAACACAGCGGCTGGAGCATTTGGGCCTGGTTGTGGACCTGGCCCAAGGCACCTTCTGTGTGCCCCCAGCCAAGGTTGCCCGCCTCACCCGCCTGGCGCGCGGCATTGCTATTGCTGCCAAGCAGAACAAGCGCCGCGTGCCAAAGCAAGCGCTGGCTGCATTTTGTGGATATGCGCAGTCTGTGCGGCTGGCTGTCATGCCGGCCAACCTGTTTCTGCGTAGTTTGTATGACGATTGTGCGTCTGTTTCTGGCTGGAATGGGACTGTCAGCGTCTCCCGCCAGTCCTTCCGTGATCTTGAGTGGTGGGCGAGCATCCCTGTGCAGCATTTGTCGTCGCCTATTCGGTTGCGCCCGGCTACTGTTGATTTGTTTGTTGATGCATGTCCCACAGGCTGGGGCGCTGTGCTGCCTGTCCCGGGCGACAGCCCCGAAGGGGTTGCTCACGGCGCCTGGTCTGCTGCTGAAGCGTGCATGCACATCAACCAGCAGGAGATGCGAGCTGTGCGCATGGCTCTGCCGTCTTTTGAGCCTGTGGTGCGCGATCGTGTGGTGAGGCTGCATGAAGATAACACGGTGACAGAGTCTGTTTTGGGGCGCTTTGCTTCACGGTCCGCTGCTCTCATGGACGAGTACAGGTTGTTGTGGTCTGTGCTTGAAGATCTGCATGTTCAGCTGCAGGTGGTCAGGGTGAAATCAGAACTTAATAGAGCGGATGCACCTTCTCGCTTTGTTGACCATGGGGACTACCGCCTGGATTCTGAGATGTTTAGTTGGCTGGATCTTATGTGGGGCCCGCACAAAATAGACCTGTTCGCTTCGGCGGAAAACACGCACTGTCACTGCTTCTACAGTTTGTTCCAGTGCCCTGGCAGCAGGGGCGTTGATGCCCTGCTGCAGCCATGGTCTGCTTGGGGCAATGCCTTTGCTTTCCCGCCTGTCACCACCTCAATGTTGCCGCAGGTTGTGCAGAAAGTGCGCGAAGAGCGTGCAAATGTTACGGTGGTGGTGCCGTTGTGGCCGGCTCAGCCTTGGTTTCATGAGCTGATGCTGCTTGCGGTTGACAGCTTCCAGCTGCCTTGTTCGACGCTCACCGGCCCTATGGCTGGGCGCCACAGTTCCTGGCCCTTGCTAGCTGTTCGCATCGAGCACTAGCTTGCAGATGGTCCCGCAGCTAGGTGTTTGCTGCGCAAAGGCTGCGTGTTGGGCATGCGTGTGTACAGCGTGCTGCTGCTCAGCATTTGATTTGCTGTTGCTGCTGCTTGCAGCAGTTGTCGGCCCCAGCACCACATTCAGAGGTTTGAAGGTTGGCAGCATGTGTGCTTGCTGCAGTGGTGGTTTGTGCTGGTGGTTGTGTGTTTTGGTTTGCGTTTGCTTCTGCTGCTGCTTCTCGCAGCAGTTATCGGCCCCAGCCCTGGATTCAGCGGTGTAGGTTTGGCAGCGTGAGTGTTTGCTGCGTTAGTGGTGTGCGCTGGGGTGCGTCTGTTTGTTTGCCTGCCACATGTGTTGTGGCTTCTATCTGCGCGCCGTGTTGCGGCGGGCCAGGTGGGCTGCAAGCCTTGCTGCTTGCAGCCCTCCCCCTTCCTGTTCCACTGGTCTTTTCAATGTGGCTATTGGCTGAGGCTACCTGACCAGCAGTTTGCTCTGCTGACAGCTGGCAGCTCCCGGAGGCTGCATGCATTGCAGCGGGCTCGCACCTGGCTGTGTCCTTGCAGCCCTTGCATTTTCCTGCCAGCTGTTACAGCAGCCTCAGCCAAGCCTTCCCACTATCTATATCGTCATGGCGAAAGCAGCATTAATGTGCAATGGACTTGTTCATTGCGGTTAATGCAGCGTAGCTGTATCCCTGCTTGCCTGGTCAAAGGCAAGCAGTGGGTGAGGTGACAGTCAAAACACGTCATTACCTCACTGCTGCCGAAGGCCACTTAGCATGCGCAGGCGTCTAGCACTGCACGTTTCGTTGCTGTTCATGCGAACTGCAACTCGCCCGCCCTTCCCGCCCCTTTTTTTGTGGCTACTGTTCCGCATTGTGCACTGGGTGGTGGCGCTGCAGTGGCTGTGTTGCTAGCGGTGCCTCTGGTTTCAGGTGACTGACCACTGGTTGTCAGTTGCCGCAGAGTAGTTGCGCAACATGCACAACGTGCCGCGCTACCTGCCGAACCTGTGCCGCTCGCTGGGTTTCATGGTTTTATGCTGCCTTGCAGCAACGAGATGGTGTTGCCCGCTGCAGCCCCTACATAGTGTCATGTCCGCTGCCATGCAGCGTCTGACAGTGGTGCGCTGTCGTGCAGCTTTGATAGCTGTGCTGATGCTGGTTGCTTCCCATAGTGTGTGGTGCTTTGCAGCTCTTGCAGTGTTTCTGCTGCAGGCCTGCGTTGCCTGTTTCTGCGTTGAGCGCCCTTGCGCCAGGCTTGTTTGGGTACCTGTTCATTGCTGGTCCCCTGCCTTCCCTTTGCTGCCGGTGCCTGCACCTGTCTGCTGCTTTCGCCTTTCCTCTGTCTTGCCTCTTGTTGAATTGTGCCGCTCTCGGTGCTTGAAAGTGTGTAACCCCTCAAACGGCTATTGGCTGAGGCTACCTGACCAGCAGTTTGCTCTGCTGACAGCTGGCAGCTCCCGGAGGCTGCATGCATTGCAGCGGGCTCGCACCTGGCTGTGTCCTTGCAGCCCTTGCATTTTCCTGCCAGCTGTTACAGCAGCCTCAGCCAAGCCTTCCCACTATCTATATCGTCATGGCGAAAGCAGTATTAAAGTGGCGTAGGGCTTGCTGCATGCCAGCAATGACCACGCGCTACTGTAGCTGCAACAGGCAGTCACAATCGCAGCAAGACTGTAGCGATTAAGCATAAGAGCAATAGCCAGTGCCACCGCAGCAACTCACTAAGTGGTTGGCGCCGATAAGGTTGAGACCTGCGCCGCCAGCCCTGGTTGACAGCAGAAACACCTGCGGCACGCCAACAGCCCCGGCTCATCAATGCACCGAGCAAGAAGTAGATAACTTTGGCACCTGCCTTCAAGACAAGTTGTCATAACATTGGTGCTGTTGTGTCCTGTTGTCGCTGTCGCTTGACCAGCAGCACCACAGAGCTGCGAGGCATCACAGTTGAAGCACTTGATTGCCTGTCTGCAAACTAGTCAAGTGCCTGCTGGTGCCGGAAGAGAAGAACAGGGGTCACACGGTGCCCACCAACAACTGCGTCGCAACGAAGAACCATAAACAAGGAGAGCTGCAAGAAGTGCCTGCTGGTGCCGCTGCTCTCACCTGTCCCACCCCCCTGCAGTTGAAGTTGTCCACAATGGTCTGCCGCTCATCTACGCTGGTGCCACCATCAATGCGCACACTCTGCCACCTGCAGCAACACGTTTCAGCAGCAGCTGCACCAGATCAAAGCTGCTGCAGCGGTGCTATGCAAGGCAACCTGCATGCCCCCAGGTGCACTGCACAGTGATGGAACCTGGAAAGCATGCTGCAGCATGTATTGTCTGCTGCGATCATGTAGGGATCAACTTCAAGTGCCAGACCCTGCCCCTAACGAACTAAGCAAGTGCATTACTGTTCAGCCTGTGCATGTTGCCTGTGCAATTTGAGCATACATGTTGTATCTGATGCAAACCTGCAGGCGTGAGATGCCATTTCAGCTATGCTGGCTCTCTGCCTCGTGTACTATACCACACTGCCCTCACCCGCGTGGGCCGCACAGCAGGTTGTCAATCAGGTCCAGTGCTGATGTCGATGTGGAGACCACCACCACCTTGCTACCCTCCCCATGGATGGCAACATCAAGCACCGCTGCTAGCGCCTGCAGCTTGCCTGCAAGCCCAGGGCAAACACGTCAAGCGTTAAACACATTCCTCTTCAGGGCACGGCTGCATGGCGCTGTGCCATGCATTCGTGTGGTAATTGCGGCAGCAAGCTGTGCGGCAGGTGCTGAACACTTCCACATCTGTTGGGCGCAAGCTTGGCACTGATATTTGCTACAACCACCACCTACAGTAGAACCCAGCACGCAGAGCAACACAGCTCATCTGGACTAAGAGCTCCACAGCCTCAACCGGCTGCCTGCAAATATCTCGCATTGAGCGCGTGCCGCGCTGCATGCTGTGCTACGGCTGGTAGCTATGGTCAACCCTTAGTCACTTCAGGAAAATGCGTCAATATGCCCCATAGCTTTTCAGAGTTTTCAGGGGGTGAACTGAGCCAAATGGGTCTGCCTGCAAATTGGGACAGTTCTCTGAGGTTATATACGCCCCAACTGTTGACCAGTGGTTGAGCTCACCTGAGAGCTCCACTGCCTCAGCCGGCTGCCTGCACACCTCCAGCTGCTCCTGCAGCAGCGCTGCCGCAACATCTGCCAGCCTAGCATTGCCCTGCAGCACCGCATGCTGCAGCTGCTGCTGCGCTGCACCCTCCTGCAGCAGCAGCTTTGGGTGGTTGCAGAGCTTGCGCATCAGTGTGATTGCTGGCAGCACTCCCTCTGAGTCGCCTGCGCCGCTGCCTGCTCCATACAGCAGGCTGGTCATCTTCTTGCTGCGCAGCAGGCCCCTGTACACCTCCACCTGCAGGAGCAAGACAGACACGTTAGTTTTGACACACAGGCAGTACGTCTCAGACCAAGCAGCAACACACATGCAGCAAATCAGTTACCGATGCTGTCGGGAACAGCACAGCTGACGTGCGCCAACAGCAATTGTGACCTCATCATAACCTCTGGTGGCTGTCAAGATGACAACGTGTAGGCACTGCGTTCCTGCCTACGGCTGACTCATTACCATGATGACTGATCACGGTGCTGCTCAACAAATCACTGTAGTGTTGAAAGCGCCCTAGCGTCTCACCTGCAGTGCTGACGGCTGGCAGAAGACAGTGTGCACAGCCAGCGGCGGCAAGTGCTTGGATAGCACTTCCTGCAAGCACGCCAGGGGTGACAGACAGCACTGTCAGTAGCTAGATTACCACCTCTATGCAGACAATGTCTCAAACTGCAGTGCAGGCTAACTCTGTTGATGTGGTGTGCCTGGGGGAGATGCTGCCAAACAAAAAAGGAGCTGCTCAAGCTGGCAATAGCTGCGGGCTCAGTGCGCATGTGGCAGGCTTACCTGTGTTCGGCGCAGGATGAAGGTGGCTGTCTGGCGCTGCAGTTCCCTGCAGCATTGCACAGCAAGCAAAAACTGATGGTGGCTTGCAACAGCTGCAGGTGGGCCATTGCTGCCAAAGCCACTCCTAACTGTTCGCAGCAGCACAGCAGCTATATGCTGTGGCGGTTGCAGCGCACCACTGCACTAAGCACGTCATCATCATGGGAACTCGAAGACAACTCACTCTGCCCTGGCTGCACCCAGCTCCCTGTCCTTGCTGCTGGCGTCCTTGTCGCGTGAGCGGGTGATTGGGTCACCTGCAGAGCAGCAGCAGCAGCAGCAGCCGCAGCAGGAGATGTGTGACGCCACAGTGTTGTCACTTCTACTGCAGCAGTGCCAAGCAGTCGGCCATGCGCAGATTCACAAACGGCATGCACTTAGAGGCATGCAGCAAATGCCATGAGAGCATGAGAGCATGCACTATGCAATTAGAGTGTATGGTTTGCAGGCAGAATCCATACCGTGTGCAAGGCAACAACAATGACTGGGCTAGCAATATGTGTCGCGGCGTACCATATATCCTCTTGAACTGTGAGGCAGTGCCCAGCACGTCACCAACTGCAAAGCTCAGCAGTGCATGCAGCTCTTGCAGGTTGTTCTGCAGCAGCAAGCAGTGGCAAGAGGGCAGCCACAGCAAGATGCATTTACTGCCGCCCCACAAGAAACAGCTTTTGTAGTGTCTGAAAAATGGGGAGCAGCCAACCTGCTATACAGCAGCAATTGCCAGCCTGCAGATGGCTATCAAGTACACTTGGCTGCATTTCACACCGTACGCTCTTTATGCCAGTCTGCGTGCACTGCCCCCTGCAGCTACCACAGCCCTGCAGATAGTCCATCGCTGCCTGCTTGAACCCGCTCAACCACACCTGCAGCGGCGTGCCAGTCAGCACGATGCGCCTCTTGCAGCCCAGCTGCTTGAGGGCATCGATGGTCTTGTTGCCGCCTGTGGCCTTGAGCCTGTGGCCCTCGTCACACACCAGCATATCACAGACCCCTGCCAGCGCCTCTGTGTGCTTGCGCAGCGTCTCATAGCTGCAGCAGCAAAATGGCATGCGGTTTGCAGGCAGGGAAAGAAGTTGGTCACTGCCAGTGGAACAGCTGTGACCACGGGGCATGATCAGCAGACACCAGGAACCAAGATGGCAGCACAGCCGCTTATCCAGCCTGCAGTCGTTTGCCTGCTGCTGCGCGCACATTACACAGCAACATAGCATCGCCGTGACAGCACTGCCTCACCTGCCAATCAGCAGCCTCCACACGTTGCCCAGCTTGAAGTCCTGCACCTACAGTGGCAAAAGACACGAGGCAATGTCACCTGTATGCTGGCACAACTCCGCCGCATCTTGTCAGCAGAACAGTCAACAGGGCTGAAGCTATGCTTATCCTACAACATAGACTGCCTAAGACATTCTACACATGCTGCCAGCTGTAAAGCAGCCAACCAGCACAAATGTGCATGGACAATGAACCATGCAGTTGCAGCACCTCACCTTTGCAGCTGCCTCAGGCCCCTGAGGCAGCTGGATGAAGCGCAGCCGCTCGCTGCCCAGCCACTTGCTGACCTCCTTGCCCCAGTTGGCCACAAGTGTGGCAGGCGCAACCACAATGGCCTTGCGCGCAACGGGCGAGCCCTGCGTTCATCATGGCAGCAGGCGGCATGACGTGTGTGTGCCAATGCCACATGATGACTAAGATGACATGATGATTGAGAGCCAGATTACCACCATTCAAGGTGCGATGCGCCAACTATTAACACAGTAGCTGCCAGTCTGCACATGCTGTGGAGCGTTGTGCGTTGCTGTCCGCACCTCTGGTCCTTGCCGCAGCAGCGTCCACAGCAGCGCGATCACCTGCAGCGTCTTCCTGCAGGAGCAGCAGCATAACAAGCAGACGCAGTCAGCCACCGCCTGGCACGTGACAGCACGCACCGCGTGTTGCCATAGGCAGCACCGGGCAGCTGCCGCGATCATAGCGGTGGTAGCGTTCACGTGCAGACAGCTGCACCGTCGTGCCGTTCAGGCTGACCCCGGGTGCTGGTTCACAACTCCCATGAGTGTCTGTGCCATGCAAAAGCATATGTAGAGAAACCATCTGGATTACAATCCACGAAAATCTCACCCCAGGCCCATCTCATCAGCCAGTAGGCAGCCGCTGTACTGGTCGCTGCGCAGGCCCATGAGGCACTCGTACAAGAAGGTCACACCCTCGCGCTGGTGGGGGCGCAGATGGCGGCCCACATACGGGTCCACAACCTGTGGCAGCAGGCGCAACCAAGCAGTGGCAGATACGCAGCAGCAAGGCATGGAGTAAAGCGATGACTGGCCCGGCAAGCATAGCAGAGTTGCATGCAGTTGCAGATGCTGTAGTCCACTGCTTGCAGGAGGACTGAGACAATCCCAACAAGCGCAACCAACTGTTACACCAACTAAGTTGCGTGGCACGAACATTATATCCGTTTAACTTCCTGCAGCCATCCAACACATGTGTTGGCTTTTTGACATCTGCTCGCCACAGGTACTGCTGGCATGCCTGGTTGGCATCCGACACACATGTACTCGAAACTCAAGCATGCATAACCAAGCATCCGCTCACCACAGGTACTACTGGCCTGCCACCGCCCAGCTTGCCCTTGCCCTCCTGCCACTGCCCAGCATTCACCACAATGGCCCCTGGTGCTGCTGGGTCAAACAGAGCAGTAGCAGCCGGCGCAGCACTGGCTGCACCAGTGCCCTGCTGCTGCTTCTGCAGCGAGCCTGGCCGCATGCCTCCTGCTTTGCGCCCTGCCGTGGGTTTGAAGGCTGGCATGGTTGCTGCTGAGAAGGGGTTGGCAGGCGCTTGTGCGGCAAGCTTGCAGGCATCTGTGAAGCAGGTGCCGCGCCTGGCAGGAGCAGCAGACACGGTTGAAGCAGCGAGGTGAAAGCAGCAGTAACAGCAGTAGCACTCAAGGAACAACCACAGGACTAGGTTCAACAAGATATCTGAAACAACATGGCACGCAACATTGCCGGCTGTTGCACATCATTTGTCAGCTCGCCAGCAGCAGCACACGCACACAAAGCGATGCTTGCAGGAACCGGAGCTGCCCAGCAAAACTGCAGCACCCAACCGTTTTCTTCAGCTGATATGCCTGCTGTGGAGCCCGCCCCTGTTGTGCCCCTGCTGCACAGCTACATAGAGCTTGTATAGCTGCGATTCATGTACAACTCTCACTTGAAGTCCTCCAGTGTAATCTCCTTGTCGTACTCTGCCACAAAGTTGCCCAGCTCCAGGATGCTGCCACTCTCCAGCTCAGCTGGCAGCTTGGGCAGCTTGCCCTTCGTGATCACCTGCACATTGCAACAAATTGAAACAACAGTGTGTGACCCCTTCCTATTGAGGCAGTGCTGCATCTATGCTGCTGCCACCAAGGACACTGGCAAGCTTTGCCCTTTGCCTGTGAACCCTAGCTCCCATACGCTGCCCTCAGCTATGACAAACATGGCCGAGCATGATGAAGCCTCATGGGTACAGAGGCAGTGCAATAGGTGGTGCACAGACACGCTAGCAGTTGCTAGCGTTCGACTTGAACATGCTTTCAGGCAGGGCACACCATAGCTACAAGTTCCTGCAAGCAGTGCGGTGTTGCAGCAGCCCACCTTGCCCTCCATGTCGTACAGGGTTGCCGCCTTGTCTGCTGGCCGCAGCTCCATCACTCCGTCTGCAAAGCCCCTGTCGTTGCGCTTCTGCATGTTCGACACATCAATGTTCAGTTGGTTTGTATGATGCGTGCTGGGACGTGGGGGGAACAGGAGTTGCCAGCAAGACATCAACAGGAACCCGGGACACTGGCTGGCCAGCAAGCTGAACAAGGTGACACCAGTTGCATGGCTATGACCATGACGGTTAGCTGCATATAAGGCTGCGGCATCAGTTGACATCAAAGAGAACAGCGTCAGCGACTTGTGCGTGGGCGCATGGCATGTACTTGCTGTACCTGCATCTGCCAGGTCGGTTGTGTGCATGTGAGTCACCAACCATTTCTCACCGAGAACTTGGCGCGCTTGGTGTACAGCACGGCAAATGTGATGGCATCCCCTGCTGCTGTGTCTGCTGCGGGTGCCTGCTGCTGTGGTGCTGCCTGCCTGTTCTGCTGCTGTGCACCAGCCGCAGCAGCGGGTGCCTGAAACAGCTTAGGCTTCTTGAAAACAGGCATTTGCACAGAAACAGGAGCACGATTCTCCTTTTCAGGGCCTTCATCTGCAGTAGCTGTATCTTCATGGTCTACTGCTGGCTTTACTATGTTTGCTGCTACTATGGTGGTTGCTGCTGCCTGGTTCGCAGTTCCTGCTGCTCCAGCTCCCTTGAAAGGGACACTGAATCCAGTTCTTCGTTTATACATGCTGCAGTTGACTGAGAGCAAAGCGATCGCCTTCACAACGACATGCGGTGTGTGCTGCGACGAAGTCACCGTGAAGAACAAGACTGGCTGACCCTGAATCAAGTTTTGCTCCGAAACTCGTTGTGGTCGATCCTCTGAACTGGGGAGCAGGAGCCTGCTGTCCAGCTTGAGTGATGTCACGAAACTTGAATGATTGTTACAGCTGAGACCTCATCCACACAAAACCGCCCAGCTCATGATGATGAAGAACCTCCTGACTACAAGTATACGTCCGTCGACAAGTTTGTCGGGCAAAACCAATGGTGCGGAACACTAACAGCCCAGACCAGCTCAGCACTTCACTCCAGCGCTCGCACACTCAGCGACAGTGCTCACCACCACCACTACACTCAGCCAACCACAGCACAGCAGCACATGTTTAGTCCCTGGCAGTGTAGCCATAGTACTGCAGCATAGGCACCACGCAGGCAATCAGCAGCAGCGACAGCACGACTGTGCTGGTGACGGTCTTGCCCTTCTCTGTCTCCTCCTTGGTCTTGTAGGTCCTCTGGCGCACGTTGTCCTGGCGCTTAGGGGCCTCTGCGAGCAGCAACAACACACAACATCGGAGACTGATCAGCATGTGTCCCGCAACTGCAGCATGCAACCCCTGTACACGGCATTCGAGGGATTCAGCAGCAGGCAACAACCTGGGCTAGGTGTCATGTGAACACCTGTTGTGCTGTTGCTGTCCCTTGAAGGTGCAACAGGGAAAGCCACTGCCCAGCTTATAATGGTGCTGCTGCTGCTGCTGCTGCAGATGCTGTTCTTGGTGAAGAGCGCCAGCTGGTCCAGCTCCTGCGAGTAACTTCGGCGCGCTGCTGGTGCTGGTGCTGCTGCTGCTGATATTTGCAAGTACACATGCATCATACTCTTGTGATGCTGCTCACCTGGCACTGGGTTGCCGTTGAGCTGTGCCTCTAGCCGCTCCACTGAGCTTAGCACTGCCTGGTTGTACCTCTCCTCCTCAGCAAAGATGGGGATGTTGTCACCAGACACTGAGTCAATCAGGTCGTCACCAACAGCCTGCAGGAGCACACCGTGATGGCAGACAGCAAGTGATTGTGTTGGTTGCACAGAAGCCACCAGTGGCAAGACCAGCAGGAGCTCGACTATGCTTGCAGCCAGTGTGTCCAGATGACTGCACCTGCCAACCAGCGACATGTTCACAGTGGTAACACAGCTGCGCCCCTGCCCTGACATACCCTGCTGTTGCTGCTGCTGCTGCTGTCAACAGCGCGCACACCTTCCCCCATCAGCTGCCTGCAACACTCTGCCGCCACAGCATCATGTGCTCTGACATCGGCTGCCCATGCAATGCTGCTGCTGCTGCCGGTGCCTGCTGCGACTGCTGCTGCTGCTGGTGCCTGCTGCTCCAACTGCTGGTGTTCGCTGCTGCGTCGTGCTGCTGTCTGTGGCCCCTCACCGCCATAAAGCCCTCTCCGCCAGTGACTGCTCCCTCCTTGCTTGCTGTCACCATCAGCAGCACACCCTTGTCCTTCTTGGCATCCCCCGGGTACCAGTTGTCAACAACCTGCACGCAGCACAGATAAAGGAAACACACACAGTTGCAGCAGAGCGCATCCACAACACACTGGTGATGCTTGTCTGCAGCTCTGCACAGGCGTCCAAACGATATATATCCTGGCCAAAGTTGCCCGGAAGGCCCTTGGCTGTGGTGAGACTTTCCTTGCAGCCGCATAGAGCTGTGCTAGCGGCTGCTGGCTTGCCTGAGTCTGCTGTGGCGCAAGCTGCGCGGAAGCTCAGCCACATCCTCTGCCACTGCATGCCAACACAACAGCAGGCATGCACTGCATCTGCAGCAGGTCAGCAATCCAGCTGCCGCTGTTTATGACGAGGTGCCTGTATGCCTGCTGTGGCAGTCCTGATTGGCAGCCGGGCGCACCTTGTCTGCAAATGCAAACGCGTCTGTCTCAAACTCCAGCTTGCGCACTGTGACCACCTCCACGCGGTAGCCAGTCACAGTCTGCAGAAGCAGCGGCAGCAGCAGCAGCAAACCAGAAAGATGGTTAAGCGTAATAGTCTGTTGTAGCACAGGTCAGCAACATCAAAGCTTGCCATGTGTCACCGCTGCTGCCCTTGCCCGTGTGTCACAAAGGCGACCTGCTGTGTCTGTCAGGGATGCTCATTGACGGCAAGTGGTTATCTGTGTGCATCATCCTCCAGACTGGATTGATGTGGCTCTGCATCTGCTGCATATAGACGGCTGCAACTGCTGGCTACACCGCCATGTCTGCCACGAGCGCTGCGTTCTGTCGTGCTGCAGTGGCTGCGCACCTCCAGAATGCCCAGCTTCTTGTTCAGCTCTGACTTTGTGGACTTGCTGAGTACGCTGGCATCATCCACAAAGTATGCCTTTGCGGGAGTCGGCTCTGCAAGGATGTCAAACTCTGTGGCCAGGGCAGGGGCAGCCATGCCTGCTGACAGCAGCACAGCAGCACCTGCAGCTGCAGCCCTCTGCGCCAGCTCCTGGCCCGACACCTGCAAGGCCATAAATGTGCCATAACGCTTCTGCAGCTAACATCGATAGAGCTGGCACGAGATTCCTGTGGTAACCGAGTCATAAGCAGGGATCATAGCAGTGCGCTGCAGCACGCACCGCTTGTACCCGGCAGGTCATTGTGCGCTTGGCCCTGAGTGCCGGCAGGGCATTCTTGGTCCCCGACACGGACTGAGTGGTGAACGGACGAGAGGTGCGGAGGGCCATTTTTGAGAGGGGAGCAGCTGCAGGTTCAGGACTATCAAGGTGAGTAATCAACATCTGTTGTGTTCAATGGCTCAGGGATCGCAACAATGCGCGCAGCGTCCGGAAGATCGCTGTTATGCCACGCACGCAAGACCCTAGTGAGCATGCTGTGCTCTGTATCTTGCTTGTTGGTGTGTAGACATGTATAGATTTCAGTTGAAGTTGTCTACGCAGTCTGTTCAGGTACCTGAGCTCGCTAGTCACAGCACATCCATTCCTGAGCAACGCTGCGCACGCCTGCTTTGAGCTTGCAAGCACGTCGTGAAGTTGCTGTGATCCGCATCAAAGATAGCAACCAAAATCACCAGGCTCACACGCCACCGCACAATTTGAATTGTGCCAGGAGGGAGGGACTGCCTGAAGCAGCAGCAGGGTTACCTGCAGACGCAGCGACTTCTGAAATCGATGACCTTTGACACTTAGTAACAGATTGACTTCTGCAGCAGCATAAGGAGCGCCTGCAGTCGCATCCTTCTGTAGCATCACAGCATAGCACAGCATGCCAAGGCGACAAGGGCAGGGTGGAGGGTCCAGGGCAACACAGGCAGCTGCAGGCTACCAGCAGATACACAGGTTCGCCTTTGTGCAGCAGTTGATGCGCAAAGGCTACATGCTGGAGTCTGCTGCTCTGGACACCTTTGCGCAGCTCACTGGGCACAGGACAGGTGAGCAGCAGGGCAGGTAGCTGGTGACGGGCAGGTTGATCAGCAGAGGCGACAGTCAGCCACGCGGCTGGTGTGCAAGCCTGCGTTGCTTCAGCTGTACGGTTGAGCATGTGCTTAACCGTACGGCTAAGCACATGCTTACACAACACAGTAGCTGGTCACAGGGCTTGGTCCATCAAACGCCATACCTGTCATTCGTCACTGTGCTCGCACTTCCATGCGTCATGGGCGCTCCACACTGTCCTGTCTGTCCTGCAGAGGATGACTTCCATGCGCTGCTGGATGAGCAGAACAAGGCGATGGATACGCTGGGCCTGCAAGTGCGCACGCTGCGCTACCTGCCTGACAACCAAACATACGTGGGCATCATCAACACGGTGCGTGAGGTCAGCTGCTGCCGCTCAACATGTGCGGCATGCAAGGTCTGCTTGCTTCCTTTTGTTGTTGCAGCAGCAGTTGCCAAAACTTCTGGCGCGTCTTGAAATAAAGCGATGTGTCTAAAGGGGGTAGCATCCTCAGCTGGTGCCTGGCCTTCTGATCAACACAGCTGCAGCACTTGTTGCGTCCATGGCGCAGACAGCAAGGATTTCTTGCTTGCTCTGGTTGCATGATCGCTGTGCAAGCTGCAACTTTCATGGGCCCCGCTGGCATGCTTTGCCTACAGATGAGTGACGAGCCATCCAAGCTGGGCACCCACTACAGCATCGGGCAACGCGAATACTTCAAGCACGTGGTGAGCGCCTTGCACTGCTTGCGCACCAAAAGCAACGCCGCTGCACCACCCTCTGGTTTCGTTCTGCACACTACTGCCAGTGTAGCCTGAGCGCTACTCTGCCAGCTTGGTTGTTCAGCCTGCAGTCAGCAGTGATCCTGACAAAGTGGGGAGCCCTGTGTAGGCATGTCTCCTGCATTCTTTCACATTACAAGAAGTCAGAGCATTGCGCAGGGGCCGATGGCAATAATGTCTCAGGCATGCATCTGCCCTGCCTGCTGCTTTCCAATATGTACCTGCATCCTTCACCAGCTGGAGGCCATTGCGGTTGACCCCAATGCAGAAGGCGGAGTGGGCTCAGCGTCAGGCATGCAGCTGCTCAACATGGACCTGTCACGGCAAGCAGCAGCAGCGCAGCAGCAAGATGAGGCAGCCGCAGCCATACAGGTGGGCACCTTTGCGGGGAGGCTTGCAATGCAATGTGCACGTGCTCAACATGGACCTGTCACGACAAGCAGCAGCAGCGCAGCAGCAAGATGAGGCAGCCGCAGCTACGCAGATGAGGGGCTTGCGATTCAATCTGCACGCTTATATTGGAGCTGTCATGACGACAAGCAGCAGCGCAGCAGCAAGATGAGGCAGCCGCAGCCACACAGGTGGGCATGCAAGCATATAACACGTGTTAAGATGCAACAGCAGCTAGGCTTTCGCTGCCAGAGCACGCAGAGCAGCAGGCAGAAGTATAAGCTGGCAGGGATGCTTTCAAAAACTTGACAGCTGCAGGCATCCTCAAGCAGCATGGACGCACACAACACCTGATGGCTATGCAGCTGATGGTGGGGATGGTTGAACGTCTGCTTGTGAAATTGTACTCAGCGACTTGTTTGTAAACGCTGCGCTCACCTAAGTCCCCTCTGTGTCACGTGTTGCAGGCCGCTGCTGTTGCAGCGCTGTGCAAGCTGACCAAAGGTGACAAGGAGCACACGCTGAAGCAGCTGGTGGCTGACGGCTGGCTGCGACACAGCCAGACGCAAAGCGGGCACTACTGCATAGGGGTGAGGGCAACACCGACTCTCAAGCGCGGGTAGTTGCAAAGCACAGTAACATGCTGAGCAACAGCAATAGGTTGCTGATACTGCAGCTTCCTGGCTTGCACATGTTTATCGACCGCTAGCACTGTTGCCGCAGTGCGGTTGATGCTTGCTATGATGCGCGTGTGTCCTCGGATAGCATTTCCAGCACTTCTGCCCCTGAACGCTGCCTTGTGCCGCTGTGTTGGCATCATGAACTTGCTTCACTACTGTAGAGCTGGAGACGGTGCTGACTGCTGCATCTTGTTCCACTGCGCTCTGCTCCCTGCTGCTGCTGCTGCTGCAGGTGCGCAGCTTCATGGAGCTCAGCGACATGCTGCTGGACTTTGACCTGCCCGAATCAACCAAACAGGCATGGGAGAACATCATCTGAGCACATGGCGTGTGTGTTGATGGCAGGGCAGTGCAACCCTGCAGGCGTTGGCACAGCAGTTGCCCAGTCGTGAACAGTTTGGAGCAGCTCTTTCGTATCGCGATGACCGTGGTGCCTGGCATGAGGATTGCGGTGGACGCTCACATGTGCTGGCAGTGATGGGAGGCCTCCCTGCCTAGGCAGCGCATTGTAGGGGATTCTGTGTCTGCATGATGCGCACGCGCCTATCACTGTCACGACCAATGTAGTTCATGACGCACCGTGTGTTTGGGCCAAACAGTATCTGCATAGCAGCAGTAGTCCTGCCCAGCCCACGCTGCGCAGCCTAGCCTGGGCTACGACGTGATTGTTTTTTGCGTGGTTGATGATGCAGCTCTGACTGCACTGACTCAGCAATAGCAACTGTTGCCTGGCATCTAACAGGTTGTGGTCGGTGATGAGGCTTTGTGTTTGTCTCTGTTTGGTGTCTGTAGTGGACTCTTCAATCAGAACCAAACAGTGGCAGCTTTTGCCTATTGTATGGACTTCTGGCGAGTGGTTGTTTTGCAAAACCTGTTGTCAGGCTTGGGAAGTACAGCAGCAGTACATCGCCAATGTTTTGCCGGACTTGCTGTGGGTTGCGCTTGATTTTGCTGCTGAGGCTGATACATTAAGCGTTTATGTCAACGTGTGCGGTGATTTGTGCGGCTAAGCGCGGCCGATGCCAGCCTGGCAGGTGTCCCAGGCACCCACTCGGACGTGACATCACCTTGAAACGACTGCGAAGGTGGCCAACAGTGCATTCCGCCTTTGTTCGCACAGCACACTTGCAGCATTCGCTTCTATGTACTTGCTGAGTTGGTTGACCTGCTGGTTTGCTGGCTGTTGTACCTGCAGTGCAGCCTGAAGTCGACCAACAGAAGTGTCGAATAGATATCTGGGTGGAGTCAGCAGGATCGCAGCTGTACAGCGTACTTGTCAGGTGCTTTACTCTGAAAATAGCAGACGGTCAGCACCTGTGCATGGCGGACGTGCTGGCCCAGCTCAACAGAGTATGGCAGCAAGTTGAGGCATTCGACTGGGATGCTCGAGCCTGGACGCAGCAGGCGAGGCAAAGCCTTCACAAGGGACTTTGCAAGTAAGTTTCCGGCATCATAGTTCTCTGATCTGGTGAACCTGGCTGGCTGTGCTGCTGCTGGGGTCTGCCGCGGCAGCTTGCAGGATTTTAAACAGTACGGGCTGCGCATCGCAGCATGCATCCTGTGCTGCTGCGGCAAACATGCTGCTTGGCACGTTCATTTAGATCAGTGCACGCGTGAACAACTGTTCAACATGAGCTCTGCTGTTGCTGCTGCCTTGGCTGCCTGCAGGCATGGTGATGATTGGGATGAGGTCGCTCGTGCAGTGCCAACCAAGACCAAGAAAGAGGTGGGCTGCCCTGCGTCAAGTTCAGAGCACACGCAGTTCAACATGCTGTTAGCATACGGTATAGCATAGCACCCAGTGGGTGAAGCCTGATTCTTCCGTACCACATGCCAAGCGAGCTGGCCACAAGTCTTGCATGGTGCTTTCTTCAAGCACACCTCAGGTTGTCTGTGTCCTCATAACACTTACGTGCCGGCCTCAACTGCACCATTCGATATCCCCAGCGACCAACAAAACAATACTTCTGCACCATGAAATGTCATGTGCTCAGGTGGTGCTTGCTGCCATCAAGCTGATGATCCAGGAGCCAGACTTCCTGCAGCAGTGCGGCCCCGAGCTGCAGCCACGCCTCAGGCGCTACATTCAGCAGCACCCAAGCCTGCGCAAGCAGCTGCAGCAGCAGCAGCAGCAAGGTGCAGCAGCATCAGACACTGTTGAGCAGCCTCAGTGCTGCGGTCAGGGTCAGCAGCAGCGGCAGCAGCAGCCTGAGGCCATGCAGGAAGAAGATGCAAAAAACCACCACCACCAGCAGCAGCAGCAGCAGCGCCAGATTGGTGTGCAGGGCTCCTGTCCATCAGTGGATCAGGGCACAGGGCAGAAGCAGCAAAGGACGCTGCAGTCTGCTCTGGTGGCTGCTGTGGACATGCAGCATGATGAGCAACAGCAGCACCACAGGGAGGAGGAGGAGGAGGATGATATGCAAGTTGATGATGTGCATCCCCTGCAGGACCACCAGCAGCAGCAGCAGGGCCCGAAGCGTGCACTGTCATACCCCAAGCTAGACCAACAGGAAGGGCAGGAGGGAAACAGCAGGTAGGCGGTTCTCCCGGCAGCGGCTATAGCTGTATGCATGGGCTGGTTTATGGTGTTGCTCACATGTTTACAGATCACTGATCACTGAGTGTGTGAATTGCGGCACTGTGCTGTTGCTGTGCGCTGCCCTTGGGTTGTTACAATCCTGCAGCAACACTTCACGTTGCTGAGGTGTTCATCATCATCATCATCATCATCATCATCATCATCATCATCATCATCATCATCATCATCATCATCATCAAATTACCAGATCAAGCCATAGCATCAACGCCATCAGCCCCGCCCCCCCCCCCCCGGGGGGCGGAAGAAAGAGTTGCTGAGTTGCTGAGGTGTTGTGAGGTGTTGTGATTGAAGTTGGCATGGTGCTGCGCAGCCTGCATTACCATGAAGCACAGGACTGGTGAGTGCTTGCACTGTAGCAACCACGTGAAGTTCACTCTGTGACGTGGCTTCACACTGCATGGTGCAGGCCTGCCAAGAAGCAGCAGCAGGGCATCCCTGGCGTCATCCGCCCAGAGCCTGTCAAGCTCTCCCCTGCAGCAGCATCAGTGCTGGCCACACACCTAGCTGCAATCAACCCTCAAGCGCAACCACCACCTGCAGCAGCTGCAGCAGCAGCAGCAGGGCTAAGGGCGGCACCTCGCCACGCCACAACACAGCAGCAGCAGCAGCAACAGCAGCTGCAGCAGCTGTGGCAAGCGCAGCAGCTACAGCAGCTGGCACAGGCACAGGCGAAGCAGCAGCAGCAGCAGCAGCAGCGTGTTGCGCAGTGTGCTCAGCAGCAGCGCCATCAGCAGCTGATGCTCAGCCTTCTGTCCAACCCCCAAGACTTTGTAGCTGGCTCATCTGCTGCTCTGCAGCTGCAGCAGCAGCAGGCGGCTCTGCGGCTTGCTGCTGCTGCTCACCAGCAGCAGGTGGCAATGCAGGCCCAGCAGCAGCAGCAGGCAATGCGGCATACCACAGCAGGTGCTCTTCCTATGTCACTGCCTGTTGTGCAGGGCTTGCAGCAGCAGTGGCAGCAGCAGCAGACAGGACTTGGTCAGCTACAGAGGCAGCTAGGCTCTGCTGGTGGTAGCAACCCCAGTGACACCATAGGCCAGGTGCTGGCAGCAGCAGCTGCAGCAGCAGCTGCAGCAGCACCTGCTGCTGCTGCTCTGCCTGTTGTAGCAGTCTCTGGCGGCAGCCTTGGCCTGTCTGGCAGTGTGGGGGGTGGCGGTGCCAGCTCCCTGCCGGGTCTCTTTGGTGCTACAGGGCTGAACAGTCAGAATGCGCATGTGGGCATGGTGGGAATGGCCAACAACCCTGCAGGAGCAGCAGCAGCAGCAGCGATTGGGCCAGAAGCAGCAGGGGCCCTAGCAGCAGCAGCAGTGCCCAGGGCTCCTGGTATGCAGCAGATCTTGCAGCTGCAAGCAGGTCAGCAAAGTGCTGGGCAGACGTTCTCTATGATGCCTGAGCGGCAGCAGCTGCTGCTGCAGCTGCTGCAGCAGGCTGTGCAACAGCAGCAGCAGCAGCAACAGGTAGCTGGCAGGGCAGCAGGGCACCCAGCAGCACTACTAGGCACAACAGCTACCGCGCAGCAGCAGCAGCAGCAGCCGCTGCAGCAGCTGCTGGCATACCTCTCAGGTGGAGCAGGAGTCGCAACAGGCACTGCTGTTGGTGCTGGTGGCGCTGGAGGTGGTGGTACCGCTGCACTGCTGCTTGCTGCAGCGCCACGTCTTACCACCGGACCACCAAGTGGGGGTGCAGTAGCTCTTGCCGAAAGGCTAGGTGCTGCTTTAGCTTCCATAGCACCTGGCAGCGCTCCAGCTGGTGCAGCAGCAGCAGCAGTGCCACTTGCACCTGCAGCGGCAGTAGCAGCGGCAGCTGCTGCACCTGCAGCCGCAGGTGCAGCTGCAGTGGCAGCAGCAGCAACGTTGCAGGCTGCACTTGCACAAGGGCAGGGGTTGACTTCTGGCATGCCAGGCGCAGGGCCAGGTCTGGGTCCTGCTGCTGTTGCAGCAGCAGGATTTGGCGCAGCAGCAGGTTTGGCCAACCCACCAGCAGCAGGTGCAGTTCCAGGTGCAGGGGCAGGGGTTCAAGATGGCACTGGTGCGATTCTGACTAGGCTAGCTATGCTTGGCGCTCTCGATGCTGCAGCTGCAGCACGCTTTGGGGTTCTGCAGCCACATCTAGCAGCAGCAGCAGCAGCGGCACAGCTAGGTGCAGCTGCAGGTGGTGGTATAGCGCTGCAGCCTGGTTTGGGCGGTGGTGGTGCTGCAATGAATGATGCTCAAGGCATGAATGCAGCTGCTGCTGGGGGCTGGGGCGCAGCTGCGTATGCAGCAGCACAGCAGCAAGGTGCTGGTGGTGTGTTTGGTGGCTTTGGGGGGTATCAGACGTTTAGCGAGGAAAATGATAGTCCAGAGGGGAGCGAGGAGACAGTGAGCAGTGCAGGAGAGGAGACAGGTAGCAGCGTGTGATCTGCTGCTGAAAAGCCAGCAATTGCTTGCAAGTTTGGGTAGAATTCTGTGGTGTGCATGCAGTGCTGCATTTGGTTGCAATTTCACCAGTTTGTGGGTCCTGGCATTCTTGTATCAATTGTTTCTTGTGTTGTCATGTTATGGGTTTGATTGTATGCAGGGATATGCAGCCAGGGCTGTTCATGTGTTGCAGCTGACAGTAGCTATTCAGTTTAGGGCAGTGACCAGAGTGCTGTTTTTCTTACACGTTCCTATTGCTGACCTGAATCTTTGCTTGTTGTGCTGTTTGTGATGTGGTGTGTGCTGCTGCTGGCAGACAGTGTTGCTTGGTGAGTGAACATCGTGATCCGCACTGATGTTGGCAATGATGGTGAAACGGTGAAACAGTTGTCACGTGCTGCTTTTAAGTGCAGTGTTGTACATGTTGCCAATGTTTGATGCGTGCTGTTGTTGACGATTACTCTGCAGCTGTGAACATAAACTCGTACATGCACCTGGTGCTGCTTCATTTCACATCCACCACGTGACGGTGAAGCAGTGTCTTAGCTGCACAACCGCTGAAATCTCTGTGGCTCTGAGAGCTCTGAATGAAGCGAAACTAGCTGTGTTGGCTCACAGGCGCAACGGTTGGTAACCGTTCAGACCCTGAGATCTGCATGAAGGCAAGATTATGGTCGTTATGTACACTTTACAGCTTATATAACGTATTGGCCAAAAGAATCTTGACAAAAAGCCTCGGCGGATCATTGCCATCCCTGTCTCGGAGATCCTGTCGTGTCGAAGAACCATCGATTACAGTGTGCCGCGCATTCCTTCGAAGAGCCGTCGATTACCGTGGGCTTAAAGCTAACATTGTCTTCGCATCCTATTAATTCTTGATCGCGTACTATTGCCAGTGCTACCTACAGGCACCATACTACTGGCAGTATCGCAAGCTGTACATGTTCACCTGCCACTGCTGTCTGCCCTCAAGCGACCCCACCCAACACTCTCGCACACACATTCGACGTACACACCTTCTGGCATGAAGGTCTTCAGCAAGTTCCATCTTGGCCTGCTTGTGGCGCTGGCGCTGTTGCTTGCTGTCAACTGCCAGGACTCTGCTCAGCGCACATGGGCCCAGCAGCAGGTGAAGGCCAACAGAATCTCCGCAAACAACAGCGTGCTGCTGCTCCTCGACCACCAGGTGAGTCACTGGCCGTGGTGAGCTTCAAAAGCCAGCACTAAACACTACAACAGACCTGCACAGTGCCTCCACCAACAGCCTCGACACGACGCAGCTGTGGTGGGGACTCCTCACCATTGAATGGCTGTTACCAGGAATCTGCTGCTGCACGACATGTCATGAACATCAATTGCCGCAAGGCGACCGGCAATGAGGCTCGCTACTTTACCCAATGCTGATACTGCGTCTTGAGTGGAGCTCGAGCTCCTCACAGCTCCCCATCCTGCTGCCAGCAGCGCTGCTGCCGCCGTCACCTGACCATGCTTATTGATGCATCGTGGTAATGTTTGTGTCTTTGCCACACCCTTTGCTGCACCTCGCGCAGACTGGCCTGTTCCAACTTGTCAAGGATTATGACGTCTACGCATTCAAAAACAACGTGCTCGCGCTGGCAGCCACTGCCAAGCTGTATGGCGTCCCTACCATCCTGACCACAAGCCTCGAGCAGGGCCCCAACGGACCGTTGCTGCCAGAGCTGCGAGCAATGCTGCCCAACACAACAATTATTCCCCGCCCTGGGGAGATCAACGCATGGGACAACACGGAGTTCGTCAACGCTGTCAAGGTGTGCTGTGTGCTGCTCAACGACAGTTGCTTGTAGATTCGTATGCTGTCCACATACATTCTGCAACGCTGTGCAGCGCGCATTGTAGGAATTTTTCAATGCAGGCGCAGGCTGCCCATCAGACAGTCGCTTGTTTGCTGAAATAGCTACAGCATATATCTTTAACGTTTCTGTCACCATATTATGCATGTCCTATGATGCATTGTCAGCAGATGCCCTGCGGGAAATAGCTTGTAAAAAGCATCGGCTTTAACGTCACACAATTGTTGATGCAGTTGTCACAGCCTTTGTCAGTATCACTCAGCACCAAAAGCTCAGGATTCCTATGAAAAGGGGTCTGTGTTCTGTCCTCATGCCAGCCAGCTGCACGAGCAGTGCGTGGGTGAAGCACTGCTTGCCGTCTCAACTTTCAATGCAGATTCTGGACTGATGAAACAACATCAGTCGTAATAGGTCACAGCTTGTGTTTGTCTGTATCTGGATTGGCAGCAGACACTCTTTGACTGTTTTGTTCACCCCTGCCACGCCGCGCTGCCGCTCTGCAACGCACTAATCGCAAGCCTTGCAGCTGAGCTGCTCAGCAGCGGCTGCTTGCCGCATTGCAACGTCATTCACATGCTGTGACATGCTGTGACATTGTTGACGAGTCAGACCCTACAGCCTGAACACAACTCAGTTTTACCCCTGCAATATGCATGCACTGCTGCCTGCCATCCTTGCATCCACCCCCTGCAGGCCACCGGCCGCAAGAAGCTGCTGCTCGCTGGCATCGTGACAGACGTGTGCGTGCTGTTCCCGACACTCAGCGCCCTGGCAGAAGGCTACGAAGTGTATGTTGTCGTGGATGCGTCTGGCACGTTCAATGAGGCGGTGCGCGATGCTGCTCTGGGCCGTGCTCAACAGGCCGGCGCAGTGTTGATCAATTGGTTTGCAGTGGCGTGTGAGCTGCAGAAGGACTGGAGGTTGGGCCCCAGGGCTGGTGCTGGTCTGGCTGAGTTGCTGGCAGGGTACCTGCCGCAGTACGGCAACCTCATCACCAGCCACAACGCTGCCAGCGCGTCTACTTAAACTGACTGAGGCTGCCCCAGGTGACCTGTGGTAGCTGCCGGCGTTGTCACAACGCAAGGCTTGCAGCAAACAGTGGACTTTGCAAGGTCAAGCTCGACCAGTTCATATTGCGTACTCGCTTTAGCATGTGAGATGCAGGCGAATGGGAATAACAGCAGGTGCATGATGGGCCTCATCATCCGCATGATGCGGGCAGCGTTATTGGTTGCCAACCATAGTATGCATATTGTCGGTACATGTTGTATCACACAGCAGAGCTGACCTGTGGTCATTAGGTGTCGGTTCTACGTCAGTAACATGTAACGCCAGCATCGCATGCGTTGCTGCGCAGCAACTCCACGACGGTTGACTGCTGCTGCTGGTAGTGCCTGGGGTGCTTTTGCAATGGTTACTTCACATCAGGGTGTCACTGCATGTTTTTTTCCTGCTAGAGTGCTATAGCACAAAGCTACACAAATATTTCACATCAGCGTTGCTTGAACAGGCTCGATATTCAGTGTTGGCGTGGGTGCTGTGACAGAGTTGTGGCCACTGGCCACCATCGATTCAATTCAAGGCTTTCCTAGTAGGGGGTTGCGTTGCCTGAGTCAGCCCCTGTCAAACCACTAGGTGGTGTGTTGCAGTAAAGGCAATTTGTACGACACTCAATGCAATTTTTCGTCATGCGCTGAGCAAAGGGCCCCATGATGTGTCTGTTGTACTACAGCTGCAAATTTGCAGCTTGGGCCATGAAAACCATGTGGAGTTTTACCAGTGCAGTTGGGCAAACAGCATCACGGTGTTGTACAGTGTGCGCAGCACAGTGCTGCTTGATGTGTGCCGCCATGGCGTGCATGATGAGTAGGCCTTTGACTAGGGTGCACTGGACAGCCGCTGTGCGGCACAGCCCTCAGGCATAAGGCTCCCTTTTGTCGCAAGCGGACTGTTGTCTAGGTGTCTTGCACAGGAAGTTGCTTGTCGCATTTGCCACAAGATATCCGTTGACTAGGGTTGCATGCCGTATCTGCTGAGTAGACTCGATCCTCACATGAATGTTGATTCAGCCTGAAGCCTTCAGGCTGTTGAACATCTGGTATGAGTCCATGTACTCGTGTGTACATACGCCGAGCGCTTCTGTGTTGTTCTGTGTTGTTCATGCAGAAAAACCATTTGCATCTGATCAGCTGAAGGGTAACATGTGTGTGACTTGGTGGTGTGGAAGCCGCTCATGAAGACAGCCAGTCTGCTACCACCTGACACATTGCGCTGCAATAGCCACCAGCGCAACGCAGTGCACAACTTAGCTAGCTTGACTCAATGCGGCAGTGCATCACGCCACGCCGTGGTCACCATTGCGGCAATGGCCTTGCAACATGCCAGCCTAACAACTCGGCACTATGGAGTGTGCGCATGCGTTGGGTACTCAAAGCCATGCTCGTCTGCCGCATGCACGTCAATCACTAATCAACAAAGACAGGTCGATTCTGGCCCTGACATGTCACTCCACAATGATCATCTACCCAACAGCTCAAAAAAGTCGACGCCGCCGTAACCAACAACAAAAAGTCGACGCGGGCGTTGCCACAATTAAAAGGTTTTACTGTGCAGAATGAGATGTACGCCGAACCAGTCCCTAGAACGCCAGCAATGCTAAGCTGAACACATTATCAGGAATGGCCGTGACTTGGTAAGCTCATAGCTACCAACCATGGCACACTTTACCCGTATGAGTGACGCCACATTCTGTGCCGGCAGCCCTTTGCTCACTGCTGCGGCTGCGCTGCTGCTGCTGCTGCCTTCTGCCTCTTCCTGCACTCCTTCCTGTGGTCCGGCCAGGCTGCAAGGCACAACACAACAAAACAGAGGCAGGTAGTCTTTGACCTAACCAGGCACAGGATCGGTTCATGCTGGTGGCGGGTCAGGTGCAGCATGCAACTTCACAGGGGGGCCTGCTTCTGAGGTGCATGGGGCGAATAACCTATACAACCAAGGCATTGTACGAGGCACTGACACACTACAGAGTCTGCAATCCGGCACACATGCCTCAAATGGCAATACGAGTCTGCCGCCTGCATATCAAGTGTTCCGCGCTTGTACATGCACTGCTTGTTGCTCTAGGGGGATCAATAAGAACCTATCCACCTACAGCAGTCTCTCAGCCAACTTGAATGCATGAAGTTTCTTGTGATACCACTGGCACACACCTTGCATGAGAGCGTGTGCTACATCAACCAATCACCTGGCAGAAACTCAGCATGAGTTAGCAGCTGCAGGGGCAAGTGAAGATATTTGCACGTTGCTGTGTGCCAACATCTTGCTGGCTGTTTCACAGCATGCTACTTGCACAACCGTGCAGCAGCACCATTAATAAATACCTAGGTACCTGCCCAAAAACCGCTTGGCATGCTAATGTGCAGTGCCCCTGCCTGCTCAGCCTGCTCACATGATGGTCACGCGCTTGCCATGAAGGGCACACAAGTTGCTGCCCTCCATCATGCCAACCTGCAGCAGCGGCACCAGCAGCCAAAGCAGCTCAAGCAGCAGAAGTGGCAGCCTGCCATTGTTCAGTCACGCTCTTTGCATAAGGTGTGCTGCACGACAGCAGTTGTGTCTTTGAGCACGATGATGACAGGGGTAACATCAGTAGCAGTTGTCACTGACCTGACAAACACTGCCGCTGCCGCTGCTGCTGTCGGTTCAGTCAATTCAGTCACTTAGACGGTCATAGCTGCGCAGCTCAACCTTCAGAAGCATTGTAAAGCCATGTGACGTGCTGTGAGGTCTGTGATGATCACAGACAGCCTGCTCACCAGGTAGGCCTCTGCCGCCTCCTGCAGTGCCAGCAGCGCCTCCTTGCTGAACATGAAACCCTCTGGAAAGCCCTGGCACACCTCGCGCACCAGCCGCTGGAAGGGGGCCTTGCGCAGCAGCAGCTCCGTGGACTTCTGATACTTCTTGATCTCACTGCAAAACATGGCGAAGGTTGGCTGATGCTGCAGGCAAGTTCCTTTGCGGAGGGACCGCACAGTCGCCAACCACAGGTGCACACGTGGTGACAGGGCCTGTTACTTTTGGCTACAACAGTGTCAGGTGTTGCGTGTAACTGACTCATGGCTCACCGCAGCGCTACTGTTCCACGTGGAACAGGGGCCCTGTGCTTGCCAGTGGTGTTGGCTACCCTGTTGACGAGCGTCCTCCTGACACTAGTGCTTGCTGCTGCAGCCTTCCGGGCAAGCTGCTGCCGCAGCTTCCCTTCATACATGTTGGCCGTGTAACCGCTCTGCTTTCGGGCTGTTTGCTGCATGCAAAACACAGGCAAGTTTGGCAGGGAGTGAATCAAACTTTGCTTGAAGCAGGGTCAGCAGTGCTGCTGCTGCTGCTGCTGCTGCTGGTGCTGCTGCTGCTGGTGCTGCTGCTGCCTCCGCTCGTTTGCTGCCGCCACTGCTGCTGCTTACACAGGTCTGCAAAAGCCACCATGCTACGGTCTTGGCGTTATATGGCAGAATCCCCTTGCTGACCCTGCTCGTGGCTGCATGCAGGCTGCAAGGCTTCGGGCTGCTTGCGTGCACGCGTGCTTGCACCTACGTGAACGTGCTGTGTTCAGCAACACAACATGCGGCAGTCCGCGCTGGCGAGAATTATGATATAGTTGCGCAAAAACCCTATCTGCAACATAGTAATGTTGGCAATGCGTCGAGCCACCGCACCTTACGCCTGGCCATGGCCACCTGTGTTCGAGCAGCTCAGATCCCACAGGCTGGGTTTAAACTAAACATAAAGTAACGTAGGAACACATTCAGGTACCATGCGGGGCGGTGAACGAGGCTGGTACAGTCGTCCGGGCCTTGGGCAAGAGTTTGCCTCGGACTGGGGCTTGTTTTAAGCAGGGTCTGGGGCTGCAACAGACCAAGCTCAGTAGCCGTGGTTGCAGGAAACGAAGTGTTTGCATGCACCAGACAGCGCAGGTACAAGCTGGCAGTACCCGCCACCATGGGTGTTGAACTCAGGTCTCTGCTCCTCCTTGCCACTTCCCTGGCTGTACACTGGCGCTGCTGCTGCTGCTGCTGCTGGCCCTGTTCTCTCCAGTGCTGGCTAGCCTGGCAGCAATGACGCAATGATTGGTTGTCTGTGCATGCACTGCAAGTCCCGCAGTACCAACATCTACAGTAGACTTAGCATTTCGCGGCCGCAAATGTTACACACACTCTTGATATCGTACTCAAACAACCGCCTCCGTCCACTGCCAGATGTGCAGCCCGTCAAGAGCAGTTGTGGCATGGCAGATGAGTTCCAGCACATAGGCAGTTGCAGGTACAGGGCTCTGACCCCAAACTCTGCTGCCAAACAAGGCGCGCTGCCGCTACCTCTCCCATCCAAGTCCACCAGCAGCTTGCTGCGCAACATGCTGCAGCTCATGGCATGAGAGACATGATAATCTGCAGCTCCGTGTTGTCAAGCAGTACGTGATGCAAATATCAAAAGTATCTGCAACCAGCCAACGCTGCTAGCTCAGCCGCCCGCCCATTCCCCAAATGCATGCACCAGCAGCTGCACCAGCCTGCAAGCTGCACAGCTGCGCATGCCTCGCAGCTCACGCATCATATGTTGAAGCCATGCAGGCGGCGCGCCAGCTGCATGTCCTTGGGCCTGCGCAGAAGAAGAGCAGGCAAAGCAGCAGCAGCAGCAGCAGCATCAAATCAATACCCGGGCAGTACCACCACGTGTCGAAGCTTCCTTCAGGAAGACCGCGCGAGAGGATGACTGTAATTATGAATGGCGAATGATGGCTGGTTCCTTCTCAAGTATCGTGCTGGTGATGCGTGATCTTGCGTACCAGACGTTCAGTGCGTGCATACAACTAGCTGATTATAAATATGTGTGGACTGCCAGTGCACAGGATGCACCGACCACAAGAGCAGACAATAGCTCGCCCTGCCTGCTCAGCCCACTTACATGATGGTCACACGCTTGGCGTGGATGGCACACAAGTTGCTGTCCTCCATCATGCCAACCTGCAGCAGCGCAAGCAGCAGAAGTGACAGTCAAGTGTCAGCAGTTGCTACAGCATGCAGCGGTTCAGCCGCATCTTCGTACCAGTGCAGTTGCTGTGCTCTGCTGCTGCAAGTATACCACTGGTACCTGGCAGGTCAAAGGGAGCTAGCTCAACTGCATATATCCCCGCGCAAAGTGCTTGGAGGCAGCACGCCTGATGCTGCATGCTGCCAGTGCCGCTGCTACACGCCCCATATAGGTTGCATGCTATTGCTACTAGTGCCGCCGTTGCAACAGCTTCATCAAAGCTACATGAGTCCAGCTCATACGCCATTGCTGCTGCATCCAATTGCTGCTTCTGTCTCGTTGCAGCTGCTGATCCTGCTGCTCTGCTTGATCAGTCCCAGCCGCTCACCAGGTAGGCCTCTGCCGCCTGCTGCAGTGCCAGCAGCGCCTCCTTCCTGAACATCTTGCCGCTGTAGCCCTGGCACACCTCGCGCACCAGCCGCTGGAAGGGAGCCTTGCGCAGCAGCAGCTCCTTGGACTTCTGGTACTTGTTGATCTCACTGCAGAACATGGTGAAGGTAGGTCACCTTCAGTGATGCTACAGGCAAGTTTCGTTGAGGGATAGCACGGTTGCCAACCAGTAGTGCAACTTGCTGAGCACATGCAGTGCATGCGTGGTGAAGGGACCTGCATGTGCTGACTGATTTGATTTGACATTTTGACATGCAGCATCTGGTTTGGATGTATGTAAACAATGGCTCACCGCAGTGCTACTGTTCCACATGGAACAGGGACTTTGTGCTTGCCAGTGGTGTTGGCCACTCTCGTGACGAGCGTCCTTCTGACACTCGTGCTTGCTGCTGCTGCCCTCCTTGCAAGTTGCTGCTGCTGCTTCTTGTCATACATGTTGACCGCGCCACCAGTCATCTTCCTGGCTGTTTGCTGCATGCATGAAACACAGGGAAGTGTGACAGGGAGTGAAGCAAAGCAGGCCTGGGGACTCTAGGGCCAGTAATGCTGCTGTTGCTGCTGCTGCTGTTGATGATGGGAAAGCGTGCAATGCATAACGTGCACCGTGCAAAACGCAAAACAGCGGTGCAGTTCAATGTCTGACGAGAAACGCACCGTGAATGCAATGCAGCGCCCGGGAGGGGACCGCAAACCTCCCAAGGCGACAGATGCTCCAAGCAGCTGCCCAGAGCTGAATGATCTCTAATCGCTTTTGTTTTCACCTGCATTACAGCCACAGCTATGTGTCAGTAGGTGCCATTTAACGCGGTCACCCTGACACGAGCTGATGGCGGCTCTTGTAGGAGGTAGCACTAGCAGTAGTGTGCAGCAGCCCTTAAACCCAGATGACAGGGATCAAGATCCCAGAGGCAATACCTCGCAAACGCAAAACAGTGTGCAGGAACACAACAGTTGTTAGCTAGTGTTTATGATGGAAAAGTAGGAGTCGCACATATGTGCGATGCATCGCTTGCCTGGGCGCACAAGAGCTGCTGCTGCTGCTGCTGCTGCTGCCATGGGAAGGTTGCGGAAGCCATCATGCTTGAAGCTTGGCAATTATCTGGCAGAATCTCTTCGTTATCCCGGTTCGTGGCTGAATGCAGGCTGCTTGCGTGCTTGCACCTACACGTGCTGTGTGCTGCGACATAGCATGCCGCAGTCCGCACTGACCAACCCGATGGAGTATAACAATCGACACATGATGCAGCATTTGAAAAGGCGATCTCCTCAAAAAAACAACAATCCGCTGCCGCACCTTTCTCCTCGCCACGGCCTCCTGCTTTTCAAGGACCCACTAACCACAAGCGGAGCCCAGTTTAGTCGCAGAATGAAATAGCAACACAAGCGAGCGTCATATGGAGCGTGTCACGAGGCTGGTACAGTCACTGGACCTCATACTAAAGGTTGCCTCGGACCGTCCGTCCTGGCAGGCGTCTGTTATTGTGTTAGTTGGGGTCTTGAGTTATGGCCACCCAAGCACAGAAGTCGTGAATGCACGAAACGACAAGGTCTGCATGCAACAGACAGCGCGAGTGCTGCAGCTGCGCGGCCCATGAGGAGCATGTACAAGCTGGCTGCACTGGCACTGCCAGGCTGGCTGGCCCTGTGAATTCCTGCAGCCAAACACGCTAGTTTGCTTCTGGGCCGGCAGATACAGCAGTTGAATGGCCAGAATAGGGCAGCATGGCTTGTCTTGAATCAAAATGTTGGCTCGTCTTGCTACTTGCCTGGCCTTGCTGCTGCTGGCCGTGCTAGCATCCTGCCAGGCTGTGCCATGTACCGCGAGTCCCACAACATCAGTATCTACAGCAGACTTAGCAGTTCGTCTCCTTGCATGTTACACTTCCGAAACATACTCATAACAATTGCCCTCCGTCCACCACTAGCTGTGCAGCCAGTCAAGAGCAGGCCATGCTTGTCAGAGGCCATGAATGCCAAGCAAGAAGATCAGGGATGCTCACTTGTGCTGCCCCTAGCTCAACCACGCTGCCTGTGCTGCTACGCAGCAGGCTGCTGTCAACTTTCACCCCTTCTTGTGCTGCGGCCAGGGCTATGTATCTACTGAGTAGCACTAGCAACATCTGTAACTTGTCAAGGGACATCGGCGGTGCGGCTGGTCTGCTGGCTGGCTGTCCTGTCCAGGTGGCTACGCACGTCACATGCAGTGCTCATGAGCCAGGGCTGCGAGCCCCAAGCCAGCCTGTCAGGTCAACTTGTGTGGCTGATCAGCCAGTCATGATGGGCGGCCAGTTGGCGTTGTGCGTTGCAGCCGGCCCCGTGCCAGGGGCCCATCATATGACAATGCATTGTGGCCTGCAGGAACATGGCAAACACTGCAACAAACGACAAGCTGCTCTCATACTGTGAGATTCAATCTGCATAACAGCATGTTAACTGTAGTACTGCTGGACTTCTATGCATGCGCAGTGAACTGCCACATGCCTGCCGCTGACACCACGCTGACTCTCACAATCTGCATACGCAACATGTGATCTGCAGCATTGCTGGACATCTACGCATGCGCAGCGAGCTGCCACATGCCTGCTGCTGACACCACGCTGACTCTCACAATCTGCATACGCAACATGTGATCTGCAGCATTGCTGGACATCTACGCATGCGCAGTGAACTGCCACATGCCTGCTGCTGACACCACGCTGACTCTCACAATCTGCATACACAACATGTGAACTGCAGTGTTGACGGACATCTACGCATGCGCAGTGAACTGCCACAAGCCTGCTGCTGACACCACGCTGACTCTCACAATCTGCATACGCAACATGTGAACTGCAGTGTTGATGGACATCTATGCATGCGCAGTGAACTGCCACATGCCTGCTGCTGACACCATGCTGTCTCTCAGGACCTGCATAAACAACGCGTTAGTTGTGCACTTGCTGGATGGAAATCTGTGCATGCACAGAGAGGACTTCACCTGAAGTAGCT
Source organism: Tetradesmus lagerheimii (assembly GCA_902809745.2). Taxonomy (NCBI): domain Eukaryota; kingdom Viridiplantae; phylum Chlorophyta; class Chlorophyceae; order Sphaeropleales; family Scenedesmaceae; genus Tetradesmus; species Tetradesmus lagerheimii. The sequence continues at coordinate 229,651 of CADDIJ020000311.1, read as the reverse complement.
TCAAACATCCCGCAGGAGGTTAGTAGACGGTAGGCCTGCCCCACACAACCACACAACCACAAAGAACAGCCAGCCCGCACACCCCATAGGCCCAATAACCAGGGGGCTGCCCACTTGGGTATGCCAAGTGGCGCACTGGAGGCTGGCGGATATGCCACAAGCACAGTGCTCTAGGGGGTGGACTGGCACAAAGAATCAACGAAAGAGAAACAGCAGCAGCAACTCAAGGCACAAGCTGCTGCCCTCACCTGCCCACCTACCTTCTCCTGCGCTGCCCCACACAACCACACAACCACAAAGAACAGCCAGCCTGCACACCCCGTAGGCCCAATACACAAAGGGGCTGCCCGCTCGGGTATGCCAAGTGGCGCACTGGAGGCTGGCGGATATGCCACAAGCACAGTGTTCTAGGGGATGGGCAGGCACAAAGAATCAAAACAGAAACAGCAGCAGCAACTCAAGGCACAAGCTGCTGCACTCACCTGCCCACCTACCTTCCGAACGCAGGAGTCATGCGCTAGACCACACAACCAAACAAACACAAAGAACAGCCAGCCCGTACACCCCATAGGCCTAATAAGTAAAGAAAGGGGCAGCACACTCGAGTATGCCAAGTGGCGCACTGGAGGCTCGCGGATATGCCACAAGCACAGTGCTCTGGGGGGTGGACAGGCACAAAGGATGAACAACAGAAACAGCAGCAGCAACCAGTAATGGTTGCTGCCCTGGCGCTGCTTACCTGACCACCTTGGCTGCCCACGCCAACAGAGACATATTTCAACAGAACAAACCGATGCTGTCGAGCAGGAGCCTGAACCAGCTCTGCTCTGCTCACCTGAGAACTGGCCTTCCTGTGCAACAGGCACATGGTACAGTCTGCTGCATGTTCTACCTGCACCAAATGCGGCAAGCTCTGACACCTGAAAGCCCTCATGGGGCTCTACACCCGTAATTATTGAAAGTTACACTGGAGGCACGCGGGATTGCCATATGCACAGTGCAGCTGCGGCTGGGAAAAAAACAGCAGCACAAACCATACAAGCAGACAGTACACTGCACAAGCACTCACAACCTGCTGCACCGCTCGCCTGCAGCGTCCGCAACCCCAAATAATAACTGCTATAAGGGGTATAATACTCAACTGCTACTCACCTTCTCGCGTCTGTGCTCCAAACGTGAAGGGACTCCACCACAGTTGCTGCTCGGGACTGGCTGCTTTGGCGGGAACACAATGGCCTCGCCAGCCTCGCCGCTGGCATTTGCAGCTTGAAAGGTTGCGCTGAATCCAGGGCTGTGGTGCAGGGAGCGTAGGAGAGGGAAGTAGGCTTGCTTCGAGCATGGCGGGGGGTTGTTGAGGTGGCTTGACTTGTCAGGAGGCTGATACATAAGGTTGAAGTTTTACTTGTTGTTGTTGTATATAGCAAACAGGATTGGCGGATACTGCTCCACCAGCAGGCAATTTCGGGCTTATACGTCGCTTCTGCCGCCTCTGCCACACACGAGGTTCATGTGTCTGAAGGTAACCGTGTTGTCATCGTAACAATGACACAAAACGATAGCAGGTAAAATCTACCGGTGTGTGTATCTGCTTTGGTGTAGAGGCACAAATCCTCAGATCCATGGCTGGGGCGCCAAAAGCAGTGCAATGCGCGGCAACACGGCCAGAACACGATCTGGTCATCCACTTCGCACAAAAAGATTTATTAAAATAGGCGCCGAAGCCATTTCACCTTGGTGCAGTGACTGCTGTATGCTTGCAATCTGGCAATCATTGCCGATTGAATCGGTCAGCCTGGCCTGCTGAGTGCCCACAGCTGCAGGCAGACATTGGCTACAGCGGCAGCATCATGCATCCTGAAACAGCAAGCTTTGCAGCGCTGCACGTCGGTGCGATTGGATGGGGCCGGCGGTGCAAGTGTCACATCCCGTGTGTGGTGTTCCTCGCGCAGGCAGTGTGGGACATCGCGTTACCCACTGCCCCCCCCCCGAACCCCTCAGGGGTTGAGTCAACCCCTGCATCAATATACAGACTTGGATGCTCCGAGGACATCGCCCTTGTTTGAGCCAATGACAGGCTCAGCGGACGCCTAATCCAATCAATCAATTCCCATCAGCTGGATTCGGCCAGTGACTGTAGCGCACCGGCATGCTGCACTATGGCTCACTGCTTCTTACTGGACCGTCCCACCACGCAGCCATCATGTCCGCAGCCAACCATTACAAAAAAAGGGAAAAGCCCATACAGATATGTCAACACTACACGCTATACCCAGCAGACAATATGATACACAGGCAGTTGCAGATGCATTGCTCTGCCACAAAGCACCCCAACTCTGCTGCCAAAAAAGGCACGCTGTTGCTACTTCTTCCATCCCATGTCCACCAGCAGTTTGCTGCACAACATGCTGCGGCGCATTGCACAACATCATAACAATGATAACGATGCAGATGCAACAGCATCTGCAAGGAGCCTCTGCAGCAGCAGCATCATTGCTTGCAACCAGCCAACGCTGCAAGCTCAACCACCCATTCCCCAAATGCATGCACCAGCAGCTGCACCAGCCTGCCAGGCGTGCAGCTGCGCATGCCTCGCTGCTCGCGCATCATCTGTTGAAGCCACGCAGGCGGCGCGCCAGCTGCATGTCCTTGGGCCTGCGCAGAACAAGAGCAGGCAAAGCAGCAGCAGCAGCAGCATCAGAGCAGCAGACCACAATACCAGCAATCCACCAAGCGTGAGGGAAAGACCACACAAGAGGATGATGGCAACCATGCATGGGGTACGATAACTGGTACCTCCTCAAGTGCCGTGCTAGTCCTGTGCTACTGGTGGTCGCATACTGCACATTCAGTGCTTGCATGTAGCTGGCTGGCTTTGCATGGAAACTGCACAGGATGCACTGACCTAGAACAGCAGGCTGCAGCCCACCCTGCCTGCTCAGCCCACTTACATGATGGTCACACGCTTGGCGTGGATCGCACACAAGTTGCTGTCCTCCATCATGCCAACCTGCAGCAGCGGCAGTAGCAGCAGCAGTCAAGTGTCAGCGGTTACTACAGCATGCACTGGATCGACTGCATCTTCGTATCAGTGCAATCGCTGTGCTCTGCTGCTGCAGTTGTTACCAGGTCCAAGCTAGCCAGCCTCTTTGTTTACACTACAGGTGCACCAAGCGTCTCGAGCCGCCCCCTGCAACTGATACCGACTGCTGCGCGCTGCCACTGCCACACGGCCAACATCTGTTGCAGCCTGTTGCTGCTGCCGCTGCAACAGTTTCAATGGAAGGTGCCCCATGCGTCTGACTCTTACGCCATTGCTGCTGTATCCAGCAGCTGTCCTGGTGCTGTGCAGTTGCTGCTTCTGTCCCTTCGCAGCTGATCCTGCTCTGCTTCATCCATCCCCAGTCGCTCACCAGGTATGCCTCTGCCGCCTCCTGCAGTGCCAGCAGCGCCTCCTTCCTGAACATAAAGTCTCCTTTGAAGCCCTGGCACACCTCGCGCACCAGCCGCTGAAAGGGGGCCTTGCGCAGCAGCAGCTCAGTGGACTTCTGGTACTTCTTAATCTCACTGCAGAGCATACAGGCACGGGACAATCGGCACTTGCAGGGTAGATAACCAAGCGGCTATCAAGGGATGCTGAGCAGCATGAGGACACCAGTTATGCATGCTGCACACGCTGCTGTCTTCCTGCAAGTGGGATGAGCAGAACACCAACGCATGCGTCTCACAGCAGCTGCCTGTCCCTGACCCAATAGCCTCTGCTGCAGCGGTGACTGCAGTACGCACCGCAGCGCTACTGCTCCACGCTTGGCTGGACGCTTGTGCTTGACAGTGGTCTTGGCCACTTTGGTTGCCACCACTTTCTTTATGCCTTTGCTGGCCACTGCACTCTTCCTTGCTGTCGTCTGGCGCATCTTCTTGGCCAGCAGGCTGGCCTTGCCGCCAGTCGTCTTCCTTGCGGTTTGCTGCTTGCAGGAAAGACACACAGCAGCAAGGACTTTGGTTGCATCGCTGGACAAAAAGTGCTGCTGTTGCTGCTGCTGCCTCTAAAGTAATGTGCACAGCCCCGCCAGGCATAGGGTAGCCAGCCCGCCACGCAACCATGTACTCTGGAATCTCTGCATGTTCCTGGGTTGATGCTAGGGTGTCTCGAGGCTGAGGCTAACCATCCTGAGAGCTGTCACGCACAGCACGCTGGAGTCCTCCCTGCAAGGCTTCAGGTGGCAGTCCGATGCATGCAGGTGGTTCAACACCACGATGAAACATGCAAAGAGCAGACTTGAGGCGTGGTAGTGCAGGCAAACGCACCTTGGTGCGGGCCATGGCTAGCGGCGTCCTCGCGGGGCCAAAGGCTACGCTAAAGAACAATCAAACTGCAACTTAAACAAAAGTCACTATCGACCACGGACCAAGGTCAATATCAAATGGGTGTCGAATTGCCTTCAGCAGAACAGAACGGTAAGCGAACAATGCAACAATTATACGTGTCTAGTTATTGAGCTTTATATCAAACTGCATTGAGCGCAGCATCGCATCAGCAATCTGCTGCAGCCCACCAGACATGACACTTGGTCACTGACAGGCGTTTCTCAGCGCATCCTCCGTCCATTTGCTCCTCAAGTTCGACTCCGCTCCTTGTCAAGACTCTCACTAGCTGCCAGCAACTGTCAGCAATCGCTGCTGCTGAACCATCCTGCTTGCTGTCCCTGCACACCACCCACTGACTGCTGCTGCCACCAGCGATCGCTGCACACCATGCATTCTCTGGCATCTGGCGCTCGGATGCTCCGTGTTAGGCCTTCCTGCAAGCCTTTTGCAGCACCATCACCAGCAGGTGCAGTCAGCGCACGCACGCTTGTGCAGGCTCAGGCCAAAAAGAAAGGCGGCGACAAAAAGGGCGCGCAGAAGAAGGGCGGTGGTGCACTAGCAGAGCTGATGAAGAAAAAGGAGCAGGCTAGCCAGGCAGGCGTGGCTGAGGGTGGCCCTGCTGATGGCTTTGCCAGTCCTGAGCAGTACAGGGACCCAGAGGTGGTGCTGCAGCTGATGTCGATCTGCAGCTCATACAAGAAGCAGTACAATGAGTGAGTTGCCACAGCTGGCTGCAACCTCGTCTTGTGGCAGATTATCTGCTGCGAATGGGCGAAGGCTCTGCATTCCAAAGCCCCATCGCATGCAGTGTTGATGGCAGCGGGCCCAGCAGAGGTCACCACAATGCTCAGCAGCGCTCCTGCGGCATTCTATCAGTTCACCTTCCAAGTTTGACAGCAATCGCAGCTCTGCAGCATCTACCATGCAACAGCACTGGCAGCAACAGCAGCAGCTGTGTTGGGGCCATTCTGTGCTGCAAAGTGCGCCCAGCCATTGCTATCTTGCCTCGAACTGAGCAAGGGCAAGAAGCAGAGGCTAACAGTCATCCCCGTCTCATCACTTCCCCCCACTGGCCCCACTCCCCAGGTTCCTTATGGAGGTCAGTTTCGACACGCTAGCAGATGCCATGTATATTGCGCCCTTTGCCTGCCTGGCGCACAACAAGTTTGAGGAGGGCGTGGAGGACCCCGTGTTCACGTACGCCAACAGGGCAGCACTGGAGCTGTTTGAGGGCACATGGGACACCATGATCGGCCTGCCGTCACGCAACTCAGCAGAAGCAGCAGCACAAGAGGTGCGGCACAATGAGCAGGCGCGCGAGGGTTGGCGGTATATGCCAAGCGTGCGGCGCAGCTTTGCATGCTGCCAATGGGTGGTTGCCCATTGGCTGTCAAGACAACTGGCTCCAGCAGCAGCACACAAAGTGCGGTAGTAATTAAGGTCAGACTGTTTGCAGGTGGCGTTATCAGTGCTTTGATCGGGAGCTGGCAGCTGGGTACACTGGTGCCCCGTGTTCTTAGTGTGCCACCAGTGACTCTGCCTGGGTTATTTCAAACAAGCTGCTCAACAGCATCTTGCACAACATCACGTTACGCATGTGACGCTGCATGTGATCACGCTGTGCCTGCAGGAGCGGCAGCAGCTGCTGGAGGTTGCTGCTGCTGGCGGCTCCATCCAGGACTACAGCGGCTGGCGCGTCAGTATGAGCGGCAAGCGCTTCAAGCTCAAAAACGTGAAGCTCTTCAACGTGACAGAGCTGGACGGTGCGTGGCTGGGCCAGTACTACTGCGGCTGCTGTCACTGTCAGACGAAGTCCTTGCTTGTTCGCTTGCAAGAGATGTATTTGAGATGCCAGGCTGGTGTTCTGCTGCTTGGCAAGTGAACGCACTGGCAGTGCCTGCAAGATGCAGCCGCAGCAGCCTTGCTGCTACGCTTCTGGCTCTGCGGCAGGCATACAACTGTGGCGCGTGACTTCTACTTGCAGGATTTGCAGTCAGCTGCTGTAGTGGTTGGCATGTTTTTGTATGTGCAGCTGGTTCTCTGCACATGGAGTTGACTGCTGTGTTGTGCTGCCTGGTGTACCCTGCTTCCTGCAGGCACTCTGTGGGGCCAAGCGGCAGTGTTCAGCCAATATGAGCTAGAAGACGGCACAGTGGTAACTGTGCAGGGCCAGGCGCCGCCAGCTTCGAGCATTGAGATCCCGCCTAGCCAGGAAGATGTGGATGCAGCAGCAGCAGCAGTGCAGGAGCAGGCAGCAGCAGTGAGGCAGCTGAAGGAGACACAGGGCCTCTCCAACCAGGTAAGCCACTGTTGAGGTGGTGTTGTGCGGTGTGGTGCGGATACGTTGCATGTGCTGAGCTGTTGCGCTGCAGCTCAGACTGCCTGGAAATGCAGGTTGGCAGCTGTTGTGCTCAGAGTCAGTTTGCTTTGATGACAGCTGCAACAGCCAAATGGGCTTCATCAGCGGGCCAGTGGCCATGCTTTCGCATGCTGCGCAGAAGTTGGCAGACCAGTGTCATGCCAGCACCCCATGCACATCCTGCACCAGGAGTCAGACAAATTCACCCTGTGATGCTCGTTGGCCACTGCCAACATAGCGCTTTCTCAGCTGTGACCACGTGCTGCGAAGAGCCGCAGCCCGAGAACAACACGACAGCAGCAAAGCAAACAAGCAGAGCCTTCATCCCGCTGCTATGCTGCTGGCATGCAACAATGCTGTCTGTACCCATTGTAAAAGCTGTGCGCTTTCTGCACGGTCTCTTGCAGGATTCTCAGGTACAGGAAGCAGTGGCAGAGCTGCAGGCGCGCAAGCAGGCCCTGTCGGAGCTGCAGGCAAAGTACGATGCAGCGCTGAAGGAGGCAGAGGCAGCAGCAGCAGCGCCACCCACAGTAGATAGCTGGGAGGATGGAGAAGAGGCAAAGTAGGCGAGTGGCAGCAGCTGCTACATGCGTCACAGACGATGCTCAGCTACATAGCAGTTGGTTTAGCACAGAGCTGGATTATTGCCTCAGCTGCCACAGCAGGTGCAGGGGCTGACTGGCACAAGAAACGTGTGACAGAATGGATCTGAATCGTTTGTCTCTGGGTGTGCAATGTCATATTGCAGACAGTCGGCTGCCTGCTCACGTTGAGCTGGTTGAGAATCCATGGTGTGAGCTCCTGCTGCCGCTTGTTGTGTCGTAACAGCTTTGGCCGCGTAGGGCGAGAAACACTGTGTCCTGTTCATAAAAGTACTAAACGGCTTCGCTCTACGGCTCAAACCTGCTGTTGTGGACTCGGCATGGTCAGTCAGACACGGACTGGTTGCAAACCTTGGTCGTATACAGAGCTTTACTATCCTGCAGCAGCAACATTGATTAGCAGATTACACGGCATACAAAATATAAGAAAAGTGAATCTTATGTTTGCCGAGGTGCCCGCTGTAAGACATCATCATGCTCCGGCGAAAGTTAAACTGCCGAATCAACCGATTTCAAGTTGCCAACACCACTCTGCAGCACCACATCGCTTCAGGCTTGCCGTCTACAAACCATTTTGGCCTTGATCAGTTGCCGTGGCACTTGCGGTTGCTGCCATGAACGGTCAAATGCAGCTGATCACCTTGGGAGAAGACAGCTCAGCTGCTGATGGCAGCTGCTGCAGCTCACAGCTACTACAGGACATCTTCCAGCGCCTTCTGCAGCCCAGGGTGCCTCTGAGTCCTGCAGCAGCGCACACGCTGCAGCAGCAGGCTGCAAGCGGCAATGCACCAGTACCGCCTGCAGGAGCGCTGCTGCGCAGCTTGCCAGTTGAGCTGCTGTATGATGATGCAGGGCTTGACCTGTTTGACCACATCACACAGGTAGGTCAGCAGCACAAGGGGGCTTTGTGAGGCCCGCTAAGCATCTGCTAGACGGTGGTGCTGTGCTGTGCAACGTGCTGAGCATGCGAAACGCATAGTGTGTATTTCTGTGGGCAGGTGTACTGTATGGCACCAATTGGCCAACCGCGTAGCGCATGTAATTGCTGCCTGCAGCTGCCGGAGTACTACCTGACTGCTGCTGAGGCAGACATCCTGGCAACCTGCGGGCGCGACATCGTGCAGAGCTGCGTGGCACAACAGGGGGCACTACTGGTGGAGCTGGGCGCAGGGTGAGACTGGAGTCTGCACATCATGTACATTTGCCAGGCACAGCCAGCCAGCCGCAACAAGCACAAATCATCAGAGGCACACAGCATGGTCTGCAGCAGACGTTTAATGCTGCAGGCTGCAGCAACTCCCGCAGTAGCAGGAGCAGATGCCATGGGGCCCATCGCTGCTCTCGTGCACAGTTATCTCTGTCACGCAGCCCCAAGTCTCCACAAGTACCAACTGTGAGCTGTCACACCCCTGCTGCTGCTGCAGGTCGATGCGCAAGACGCGGCTGCTGCTTGACGCAGTGCTGGCAGCTGGCAGGCGCGACGTGACCTTCTGTGCATTGGACTTGTGCCAGCAGTCACTCAGCGACGCACTGCAGGCGCTGCAAGGTGAGATCATGACGCATCATGCCATAGTTGCAAGTGTGCAAAGTTTGGAAGCAGCGCAGAATGTTGAAGGTGAAGGTGTTCAGCTGCAGTTGTCATGCGGAAGCTTCATGGCCGGGGGCATTTCGGGATGAGTTACTGCTTCACTTTGTTTTGGCGAGCGTCCATACGATATGTAGAGCATAGCACAGCTGCCTTCAACAGTGTAACATGTCATGGAGCCGTAACACAGTGCCTGCTGGGACCTCTCCTGAATGCTTGTTTGTCCTGGTCTGCAGGTGTCTACCAGGGCAGCATCCAGCTGGTGGGCCTGGTGGGGACATACCAAGAAGGCCTGGCATACCTGGAGCAGCAGCAGCAGCAGCACGCAGCAGTAGGCGGCGGCAAAGACATAATCACCCCCTGTGACAGCTGCGACTCCACCTGCACTGGCAGCAATAAGCCGCTGTCCCTGCAGCTGCCAGCGGTGCACAACCTGCTGCTGTCAGCAACCTCGGATGAGGACTCGTCAGCTGCAGCGGAAGCCACCAACAGCAGCAGCAGCAGCAGCAGCATTGACCTGCAGGGTGCAGCTGCCAGGCCGGGGCTTTCCCATCATGGCTCGGGCAGCAGCAGCATTAGCTCAGATTGGTTCGTGGAACTCAGCGCAACTGCAGCTGCATCATCTGGGGCAGCTGCAGCTGCACCAGCAGGGGAGGAACTCTACGCGATATCTGCAGCAGCACCACCTCTATGCCCTACAGCAGCACAACCAGGACAACCGATTCGGCATCAGCAGTTGCCGGCAGTGGCTTCTACTGCATCAACTGCAGCACCGGCCGGCAAGGTCATCCTGTGGCTAGGCTCCAGCATCGGCAACAGCACCAGGGAAGAGGGCGCAGCCTTCCTGCGCCAGCTCAAAGAGGCAGCAATGCAGCCAGGTAGGGTGAATGGCAAGCGGTAATTGAGTATCACTGGTGTTAGCTGCCAGCTACCTGGTTGGCAGCCACTGTTTCAGGAGATTGTCATAGGCACGTTCTCCTGCCAATGTTAGTGCAATGGCGACAGCAGTGTACCAGGGCTTAAAGGCAGCGCAGATAACCTGCGGCAGGTTTTGTCTTTGTGAGTAAGCAGCTATGATCAAACAACTTGTGACTCCTAGCTGGGCCGCACCTGTACATGTCAGTCGTCACCATGGTGCATACACTGCAGGCCGCCTGCAGGCTCTGCACCTCGGGTTTTGTACACTGCTGGCAGCTGTGGACAGGCTTCTTGTCGCCAATCGCCCGTGTTGTTGTGGGGTCGCATTGCTGCACGTCAAGGCGCTGCTGCTGCTGTTGCTGCTGCTGCTGCCGGCCGCAGGTGATGTGCTGCTGGTGGGCATTGACAGGCGCAACAGTCCGGCACAGGTGGAGGCCGCATACAATGACACATCAGGTGGGCTGAAGCTCAGATATGCAGCGTATCGACTGCTTCATACACACTATGAAGCTGAACTAAGGGTGCTTGATCATCCAGCTGTTGCTGCGTGCCCTCACACACAGCTCACACGTCAGCTCACAGTAGGGGAGAACTCATGTGCATGCCGGCCACACCGCATGCTGTCAAGTAATTCTATGTGGTTCTGCAGTGTGGGTCCTGGTCAGCATCTTGGCTCGCCTGCCAGGCGCGCCAGGTGCACAGTGTGCATGCCACCTTTGAGCTCCACTGCTATTACCAACTACTGCTGCAGGCGTCACACGCGCGTTCATCCTCAACGGACTCACCCACTGCCAGCGCCTGCTGGACAGCCAGATGCCCCTGGACCCCACATCCAGCTGCTGCAGCAGCAGTGGCGGCAGCAGCAGCGGCGGCGGCAGCAACAGCGGCAGCAGCAGCAGCTTGGACCCTGCTGCCTTCTCCTACTTCTGCCTCTACAATGAAGAGCTGGGCAGGCATGATGCCTACTGCCAAGCAACGCACGACACACATATCACTCTGCCAGCAGCAGCAGCGCTGGCTGTCCCCTCTGCAGATGACAACGCAGGCAGGAGTTGCAATGTGTCACACACAAAGCTGGATGGAAGCAGCGAACCGCCAGTGGCACTGCTACAGCCGGTTGTGGTGTGTGTTACAGCTGGGGAGCTGGTGCATGTCGAGTATAGCTACAAGTACAGCAGGCAGGAGGTAGCTGACTTGGCTGCTGCTGCTGGGCTGGGATGGGTCAAAGCGTGGGGAGACAGCAAGCAGCAGTATGATCTGCACATGTTCACGTGTTGAGGAACGCTTGAATGGGCGTAGCAGTGCCGCTAGGCCATAGCTAGGACAGCCGCACTCAGCAGCACCAACGGCAGCAGCATCTCATGGTGTTTGGTGCTAGTATCTTCAGCGCCTTAGCGGGGAGACTGTACAGGGACGCTGCTCATACTGGGCAGTGCCAGGCAGTGTGTTCTCCCAATGTTGCTTTGGCGTCGCTTCATCAATTGTCTTTCATTTTGGCTAATGTGCATGGATTGGTGGCATGCATGTGGTGACACGCAAGCCTGGTTGATAACGATTCTGTACCGTTCCTGCAAGTCTGAGCAAGTGTGCCTGTGCTTTGCGTGCTTGGCTGCACAAGCAGCATCGTCAGGCTCTGCTCCCATGAAGGTGAACTGACCTTGCCAGCACACTCTCATCTTGCAGTGCGAACCGAATGGACGACTGTCCATTGGCATTCGGCAAATGGGTGTATTCTTTTGTTCTGCAGCTGCCCCATGGCAGCAGGAGACGTCAGGCTGTGATTGACAGGCTACCTGGCTCTAGAGATCTGCAACCTGAAGCTGCTGCGGACACATGACCTCTGCTAGATTACAAGGTTCGTCGCGATGTAGGCATCGATAGCCAGCATGCAACCTTCGACTTCTTCTCCAACAGAATCTGCCGAAGCTGACGAAAGTGGGCACCTAACGGCAGCCGGGCAATGACAAAACCAGGCCGGCCCGGAAAGACTGACCAGCCGTCTTCTGTGATAATTTGGCTTCTTAAGCTCTCAAGTGAGTTGCCAGAAAGCACACCACTCTTCTCTGAAACAGGCAGGCGTCTTTCGCTGCCCAGTTGTCCAATAGTACCTGTCTTCGAGCTCTCATATGAGATGCATCTGCTCTCTCCTGCTTGTTTCTCTGCAAGCCACAGTTGCAAGATGAAGGCACGCACGGTAAGCGGCAATATAGTTGTGTCATTGGCACCAGTGATAGCTTCAGCGCTTCCTCTGGTCTTCATGCTCCGTTTGGCCTCCCTCCAACCTTTGCCGCGCGATGCTTGTTTGCTCTCGATTGTCCTCGTTCGTGCGGATTTGACAACCATACAATTGTATTTATGACTGCAGGTGCTATGTGTCGCCCTGGTGGCGCTGGCCTTTTGCGCAGCTCATGGTGAGCAACGTGCAGCTACCGCGCAGTGGCGGAATCATGGCTCTGCAGCAGCGTCCAGCACAGTAGTTCAGACGCTGTGTTCATCAATACATCTTGAGAATCCGCAGATCCGGCTCGCAGCAGTGGCGAACATGTCAGCGTGCAACACATGTCGGCATGGCGCAAATTGCAGCACAGGTGCCTGCAGTGTTATGCTGTATCTACTCTCCATCAATGAAAGTTTCTTGACAGTTGTCTGCTTCTGTGTTTGTGCCTGCAGCCGACAAGCGCCTCAGTGCCAGCCTGGACCTCAGCCTGAGCAAGGGGGAGGCAACAGCAGCAGCAGCCCAGGCCACTGCTGCAGCACCCTCCTCTGGTGTTGCAGTGCTGTCCACGCCCCAGGTGTCTGTCGACCTGTCTATCAAGAAAGAGCAGGTCCCGCTGGTGACAGTGTCTGACGCGCCCTGCAAGAAGATCTGCAAGGACAAGTGCACCATCACACTGGAGAAGCAGTGCCTGACTGTAGACGTGCCCAAGAAGCACTGCGACATTGAGAAGAAGACCATCACCAAGCAGTTCTGTGAGAAGAAGTGCAAGCCCAGCCTGAGCCTGGCCCTGCCTGAGTTCAAGCTGCCAACCCTGCCCCAGGCAGACAACGCCAACCCATCCACGCCACCAGCAGCAGTCAACCCCTCTGCACCCCCAGCCACCCTGCAGGCAGCAGCTGATGGCAGGCGCCTGCAGGGCCTGCCCAAGGCTGACCTGGACCTGCAGTGCCATGACGTGTGCGTTGACGTTCCCTTTGTCCTGCCGGAGCTCAAGTGCACTGAGACCACCGAGAAGGTTGAGAAGTGCACCAAGGTGCCCAACAAGGAGTGCAAGGAGGAGTGCATCTGCCTGCCCCAGAAGAGCCTCTCCTTTGCCGTGCTCAAGAAGCCAGCGCTGTCGCTCAGCGTTGACGCATCTGACAGCAGCATGAGCGTGGATGCATCAGCCAGCAGCCAGCGTGCTCTGAAGGAGCTGAAGATTGTACTGCCCACCAAGGTTGCTGAGCTGGCCAAGAAGAAGTGGGCCAGCTTCAGCGTGCCCAAGCTGCCCAGCAAGCCACTCGCAACACTCGACCTGCAGAAGAAGACCTTCGCAGTGGCCAAGCCTTAGGCTGCTGCCGGCTAAGCATCTGGAGGCACAGGCCATGCCTAAACGTTGAAAATCATAACAGCTCGAACGTAGCACAGGTACCCCGAATACGAGAGAAAGCAGCATATTTATATACATACATCAGGAGATGGTTGTATGATGCAACAGGGCGTGGTGACAACCCAGCTGAGGTTGGCGTCTCCTGCAGCAGAGCTGTGCAGTGTACAGCAGTGTGCAGTTGCGATGTTTTCTTTTTGCCGAGATTGCGCCTTATGCAGGCTGCATTGGCATGTGTAAAGAATGTAGCGGTATGTGTGTGCATCTTGAGCACGCACTCACAATCTGAATGCTTAATGTAACATGTGTTACTCGATGGAGGTCGGATTCAGTTCATTGCAGCAGTCTGTGATTACCAGCAGATGCAGCAGCACCGTTGCAACATTCTGAGTCACCCATCAGGATCTTCAACCCAGCATGGCCCTTGATGTATGCTTGCTTGCACAGCCATGCCGCACAAGACGGTGCACCACTCTGTGTGCCTGCAAGCCCGACTCTGGTTCTGCAGGCAGGGACGCGCCTTCACGAACGTGATCACGCACTGCAGGCACACACAGTGGTGCTCCGTCTCATCAGCAGCTGGCACTGCAGCAGCAGTTGTATTAGTGTGTACGCCAGTAACACACGTTGACTATACTGCTGACTTGGACAAAAATCATCACCCACAATGCGCAGATGTAGTGGCAGTGCTGTAGTCGACCACTGTGACCGGTCACTCAGGTATTATCACCCGAACTTCGGGTTTGGCACTGCTCCTTGAAGGACCAGTGCCACACATGATCTGCCTCTGCCGCCATGAAATCATCGCATGGACAGCACATCTCATACTCTGCAGAGCAACAGATAATGGCTGCCTGAAATTCTGGAGTGGTTGAATCACCCTACGCTGCCTGGGACCACATCAACCATATAGCCATCGAACATGCAGGAAGCTGCTGCTGTTGGTGCGCTGACAGCAAGACATATGCAATGGCAGGTTCGCGCTACCAGCAGTGACTGCAGGCAGGAATGCACAACCATTTGACACCCTGCAACTGGCATAAAAGTGCACAACTGGATTGCTGCAAATATTATTTTGAACCAGGGAATGGATCCCACTACCGACGCACTGGCAGCAACTGCTGCACAACATCAATAAGGCACAGCAGCAGCTGCAATCAAACGTCTCCCAGCAGTACAAGCAAGGTACCGTGCCTAACCTACCAACACTGCGACACAAAACGATGAAACGCGCGCTGGACTAGTACTATGTACACTGCAAGATGCGCCAATCAAGCACGCCTGTTGCCCAAGTGCACAAAAGAATGGATGGACTGAAATCAGCAACAGCATCCAGCATGTTACAGCTGCGGTTGGCACTCCTTGCACAAGTCAATGCCCTCGGAGTGATACGGAGAGTACATGCTCTCTAACCTGGTCTGCCCATCGGGCCACATGTGCTGCCGCCGCAACTGCTGCCACCTCGCAGCGCCGCCTGCACTGTTGCTGACACTACCTGCTTCTGGCACCAGGGCAGCTGCTGCCATCGCCTCCCGCTCTACCTGCTGCATCCTTGGCGTTGCACGCAGCTTAGGGTGCAGCTCCTGTGTGCGCTGCTGTGGTCGGCTGGCAGCTGGCGTTGCTGGCGCTGCTGCTGCAGGCCGTGCCTGCGCCTTTGACCTTGCGCTGGCCGCAACACCTGCAGTAGCCTGTCTATGCTTAGCATTTTTTGCCTTGCTCCCCTGCTGTATGTTGCTCTTCGAGCCCTTGGCAACCGCTGCCTCCTTTTTCTGTATGCCGACCAGCCATCTCATCTCACCAGTGGAAAGATCCAGACCAGGCGCAGGCACAGCAACAGGTGCAGCACCCGGCCTGTTAGGCCGCAACATCGGAAGATTTGCTGCTCTGACATTTCTCAATGACCTGGGAGGGGGTATGCTACCAGGCCGGACTCTTACTGCACCAGCAGACCGTCCAGCGCCAGAGACACTGCCTGGATTTGCTGCAGTTGCGATAGCTACAGGCTGCCACGGCTCTAGCCTGGTGAAGCGAATGACTCCAAGGTATGTGCTGGCTGCTGCGCCAGGTGCGTTGCCGACCATCTCGAAGCATGTTTCGGTCTTGTCTGAGCCTGAAGCTGGAAGGTCGATGGTGCCCATGTACTGGCCACCCAGGATGCTCTGCATGCGGCAATCGGCAGGTCGCTGATGGTTAGGCGTGGCCAGAGATGATGCAGGGATGCTCTGCTGGTGATTAGACACCTGTCTTTGGCATCAGGAAGCACTTGAAATGGCTTGCATTGGGATGCGGAGGAGGACAGATGTGCCTCTGCCAGGCCTGCGCAGCTATCATGTGTAACAATATGGTGTTCTGCAGTGCTGTGATCAGTTCGGCAATGCTGTGATAAACATGCAAACACAAGTTGAAGTAGCTGAGTAGCCCGCTCACCAGTGCCGGCAGCTGCGCTGTCAATGAGGGAGCCGTGCCTGCCTTGATACCATCAAACGTGCCAACTGACAGTTTGAAGGTGGCTTGACTCTTAGCCGTGTAGATGATCACCACCTCATACTGGCCAGCCATCTCAACCTGCAGAGGTGCGTGCAATATGCAGCAGTCGGTGATCTGCTGTGCAGTGCCAGGGAGCTACACTAACAGTGCTGCTGTGCTCTGTAAGGTGAATCATCTTATTGGGATTGTGCACCGCAATACCATGCAGCTACGTAATATCCCTGCCTTCCTGCAACACATCACATGACAGGTTGGTGGCTGTACACTTTGCATGTTTACCTGGGTAGCAAAGCACAGCCTGTCCCCAACGCTGCTGAAGCCATGTGCACCATTCGCCAGCAGCGTCACCCGCCCAGGCGTCCTGTCATGTGCGCCGTCAGGCAAGAAGTTTGTAACACTCCAGCCTGACAGCCCCAGATAGAACACCGGCTTGGTGAAGCTATCTGGATCTTGTACGATGGACTTCCACCAAGACCTGGCAGCGTCAGACATGAGCTTTGCCAGGCGTATGCCTTCTTCGCCGGTCACTTCGTTGCAAGGGAGCTCGATGTGTGAGTCGCCTTGGAACTTGTAGACCTTGTTTGTGCGGCCAATCCACTTGTATTCCTTGTGCCTGCGTTCACAACAGGTAGAAATCAAACTCAATGTCTGTCTTGCAAAAAGGCAGGTGCTGCAGCTGTACGCAGTGCTGTAATGTAACCGCATCGGCGGTGCGTGTTGTCTGTAAAGTGATACTTTGGCTTGAGTTTGCCAGACAGCAGCACCGCCAGCATGTTGCATTCCTCAACTCTACTGTGTGGATGCCGCTTCTCTGTATTAGTATATGCAGCCAAGCCCACTGCTTACCTGACACCAATACAGTTCTGGAAGCCTGTCAATGGTGCGTCAGCTGACAAGTTGTAGTACTTTGCCAGCTCCCTGTTTGTGTAGCCGCCACTGTCAAAGTTCAGCAGCTGCTGCGGCCGCTCAATCTGCCTGCAGGTGGGTTGAAGTGGCGCAGCGCGCTTTGAAAACTTGAATGGAACAACATGTAATTGGAGAAGTTGAGACCGTAGTATGACAAGTAGCATTTTAGCTGGCAGGCATGAATACTGTACAGCTAGCAAAGCAGCACCGAAATGTTTGCTGTGACGGCAACACCAGACAGCTGTCAGCAGCTGCAGGCACCCCTGCGCAGCAACGCCTGCAAAAGGGGATGATCAACGTATATCATTCTACCCCATGGGGCCAGCAACCTTACCTTCTGTCCCCAGCCAGCTTAGGTACGCTGTTCGCATCCCAGCACATGGGCCCCAGCGAAAACACAAACCGCTCCAGCTGCTGCTGGGTAGCCTTACTCGTGCCCCTGCGTCCATCGCTCGGCAGCTCATTGCCGGCCAGCAGCAGGTTCTGCAGGCTTAGGCCGTCCCAAGGTTTGTGCAGGACAGCGTTCTCTGGGATGCCTGCCAGTGCTGCAATGGTTGGCAGGATGTCTGTTATGTCTGTTAGTGTGCTGTCAATGACGCCTGCTTGTATGCCTGGGCCTGATACGGCCAGGTAGTTGCGCACTCCGCCTTCTTCTACGTCACGCTTGTAGCCCTGCATGCCACTCGGCATGCGCTGCAGAAATGCCACAGAGACACAGCAACATGCGAACGGGCAACGTTACAAATGGTAGTAGGCATGCGTCAACGGTGGCAGACGTGAGCTGTACACATGTACTGCAGAAGAGAGTGCCTTGCTATCGCGGTTGGTTGCTCTGTGGCTGGGCATATGCCCATGCATGATGCACAGACAACGCGTCGTTTGAGGTGCGGCGTCGCGAGCACCAGCACCAATCCAAGCCACCCCTCTGCAGCATCAGCTGCTGGCTTGACATGCTTTGGCGCCACATGTTGTGCAACTGCAGTGCGTGTGCCTGCACGATGCCAGTCACTGCTGCTGCACCTGCACCCCTTGCAGGTTTCACTGCTGCAAACCCTCACCTTAATCTTTGGAAGCTCTCCCAGAAACATTTCTGAGCCGTTGTCGCTCATGACCATGACGTACGAGTTCTCCTTGAATGGGCTGCTGTCCACATAGTCAAACAGCCGGCCCAGCACGTCATCCATGTACTCCAGCATGGCCCACACCTGCAAGGTTGGTTAAACGGTGTTACATAACATGATGCAAGCATGTTACAAAGTAAAAGCAGGAGGAAAGAGTGGGGCAAGCATGACGTCCATGTACTCCAGCATGGCCCACACCTGCAACATTGGTTAGGCGGCGTTACGTAACATGTCACAAAGTACAAAGCAGGAGGATAGAGTGGGCCATGTGCTCCAGCTTTGCCCACACCCGTAACAAGACAACAACAGTGGCGCGACACACCGCTCGATAACATTACTACAGCACCCAGCTGCAAGGAACATCTCTATGTACAACACACAGTGCTTATGCCTCCGTGCAGAATGATCCCACCCAGCAGCGCTTGCAGGCAGCGCTGCTTGACGCCTGCGCCTCCTGCCGGGTGTTTCTGTTATTGTTATCAGCTGCTGCGCACCTCTACTGTTGAGGGCGAGATGCCATACTGTGCTGTCAGAGGCCTGTACTTGGCCTTGTAGGCCTCAGGGGAGGGCCGGCTCCACTTGGGGCCCTCACCAGGACGCATGAAGCCCCTGCAGGCAGCAAAATCAGCTGCGGTTGCTGCGCTGGTTGCTGTGCTGTCATGTGGATCTACTTGCTAAGATATGCTGAGATGTGCTCGCGATGCAGCCTATGCCCAGCCCTGCTCGGTGCTGCTCATTGGTTGGATCAAGTAACAACCAGCTGCAAAGCAAGTACGCAACGATGCCCAGCAGACATGTGCATGTGCTGCTTCTGCTGCTGCTACAATCCAGGCGGGTCATTTTGCCAGCACGCCCCGAAGTAGTCAACAATGTCCAGGAAACAGATGCATGTGCTGCTGCTGCTGCTGCTGCTTCTGCTGCTGCTGCAGACCGGGCGTCTCTGTATGCCAGCATGCCCCGTTACCTATGAATGGCATTGGGTGCGTAGTACAGGAAGAATGGCTGGCTGCTGCTGCGCTGGTAGTCGAGCCACGTCAGCATCCTGTCCATGAGGTCCTGCTCCATCAGGCCATACGTTTGAACGAACTCACCGTTGTGCCTGCGATTTGAAAAGTAAAACGTAACACGTAAGCAGTGACAGCAGTGGTTGCGATGATTCTGTAAGCTGTGGCTGGACTGTGGCTGTGACGGGAGGCGATGCGCAGAGCAGCTGCTGCGGTGCTGCAGGAATGTCAGAAGCTGACAGCTGGCACACTTGCTGATGACGGTTCCTGTGCTGCATGCTGTAACCACCCATGTACTTCGGCTGGTTCTGCTGCTGAGTGAGTGAAGCAGCTGTTGCGCACTGCTTGAATGATGCATTCAGCATGGTGCTGCTGCTGCTGCTGAGCTGGCCGCTGCTGCTGCTGCTGCTGCTGCTCACTGCATGAGGTTGTCCAGGTGGATGTACTGCTCAGGCTGCCAGCTCTCCTCAAAGCCAACGTGCCACGGCTCATAGCCCAGCGAGCGCCCGTTGTGCCTGCAACAATGACACCCGAAAGACTACTGTAGACACCACACACCACGTCCAAGCAGCAGCACAGCACGGTGGTGCGTAACAGTGGGTAGGATGGTACGTATGTATGCAGCCTGAGCATATGCAACGCTGCAGAGTTGAGGGCAGCCAGCTTGTTCTTGTCACAACACAGCAGGCCACTCACCATTTGCCAAAGTGTGCTGTCTTGTAGCCAGCTGCCTGCATGAAACGCCCAGCTGTTACTTCTGCCCTGTTGATGAAATCATAGCCTGCATGAATGCAACAGCGCAGATACAGCGCGTGATGCAATAGCTGTACAATGTGCATGTGCAGCTTGCAGCCGGCTGCTGCTACTGCTACGGTGCTGCAGCTGCTGCCTATGTAATGTCCGCAGCCCTGGCTGGAACGTGAGCAACGAGGACAGCACACTCCTGGCATCTGCTAGCAACAATTGCCTGCCCGATATGCTGATTTGCGCATGAACATCAACTGTTGGCATGCAACAGTGTTGTACACGGCGTGCTGTACAACAGCAGCTGCAGCTGCAGCCAGCAGCATCGCCCGCCTGCAGCTTCCTCCACTGCACTGCAGCTGCTGCGCCGTTACTGCCGCTGCTCCAGCTGTTGAGGCTGTTGCAGCATTGGCCAGCGCTGCTGCTTCCGCAGGTGCCATGCTGCTGCTGCTGCTGCCGCACCTCCTGACACCAACATAGTGCCTGTCTTGGGGTAACTCCTGCCGGTCAGCAGCGCTGCACGCGACTGCGCACACATCGGCGTTGTGTAGAAGTTGTCAAACAGCACTCCACTGCGGATGAAGCTATCCAAGTTTGGTGTGTTGGGGTGTGCTGGCGTGCCATCCCGCGGATAGTTCATCCCTACGTCATCCCAACCTTGGTCATCTGTGAGGATCACTATGAAGTTTGGCCGCCTGCCTGACGCAAGGGGTGGGACAGGGACACCCTTCGGTTGCGGTGCTGGCAGCGCTGCAAACAGTAAGCATGCAACAAATGGAGCCGTGCATGGGTTAGCTGAGTGCTGGTTGGCATGTATCAAAGGCGGCTTCACATGTGCAGCACTGCTGACCTGGCGTTGCTGACCAGGCATTGCTGCTGGCGTGCGTCAAGTCAACGTATCGTTTTTGTGAAGACTGCGTCAGAAGGCTCAGCATGCCTTCAGTGCACTCTGGTTGTGGCTCTTTGCATGCATGCAGCATGTGCTGCTGCTGCTGCTGCTGCTGGCTGCTGCAACCCTTGCTGCTGCTGACTTGGAGACCTCACCTGGTGGTACGCATTGCTCTGATAAATAGCTGTTCTGCTGACTAAAACGGTTGTATGGAGACCCTGCAAGTACAGGCAGGCAGCGAAGACGGCTCCGATCACATTTCTCTGCAAATCCTGCAAAGTTCGTGACTGCCGCCTCTTTCTGAGTATGAGGCCCATGAAGCAATTAGAACTGGTTTCAATTGTATAGATCAAGTTTTGTGGCAGCCTTGGCTTCCAGCTGGCTTGTATGAAAACCGAAATCGTTCCACTCTGGCCAACCTGTGACTTCAGATAGTCTTGCTGCCAGCAGTACCAATATAAAGCACAGCACAATGGCCAATTCTGTTGATGGGACGCGCCCCATGATGCCGTCGCTTTTGCATGCAGTCACCGCATCACTGTCTGAGCTCAAGTATGAGACCACGAACCACACAACTCATATAATTGACATCATATTGGTCAAGCTCAGCACGCTCAGCACGGTAACACAGACTCGCAGGCTGCTGTGTCGGTCCAAAAGGCCTCGTCAACGGTGTCACTGGCTGCAGTCAAAGGACGGGTCACCGCCCCAAAACCAACAACAGTTTGCTCAGGCCTGCTAAGACAACGAAGAAACGATTACATCCCCTGGCGATTAACATGTGCAACCACTCACATGAACGAAAACTGCCACTGTCCCTTCTGCTCAGCCGCAAGCACAGCGCCTGCTGACGCAACCTGCTCAACAGATGTATGACACCACAGCTCACCCGCAGCTGAACCGCATACATTCATGCAACTGATCCCTCGCACTCCGGCGACAAACAGTGATCACACCCCAAGGTAATGACAAGTGCTGCGGTGCTGACCAGCACCAATCCCAACGCAGAACCACAGAAAACACAACACGACACCTCACTGATCATCTTGCCTGGAACCTTCACCATCCACATGCCTGCTGGCTGCTGGCTGCTGGCTGCTGCCGGCTGTGCATCCGCTCGCAGTGCCACTGCTTGCACCCACGCTGCTGCTCATACTACTGCTAGCAGCAGGAACGACCTCAGCCTGCTGCTTCTGCTCCTCTGCTGCAACACCATTCTGCTGTGGCGCTGCCTCTGCTCCACTGCTGCTAGGCGCTGCAGTGTGTGACGCCACAC
The DNA here is from genome assembly GCA_902809745.2 of Tetradesmus lagerheimii. Taxonomy (NCBI): domain Eukaryota; kingdom Viridiplantae; phylum Chlorophyta; class Chlorophyceae; order Sphaeropleales; family Scenedesmaceae; genus Tetradesmus; species Tetradesmus lagerheimii. The sequence continues at coordinate 207,811 of CADDIJ020000311.1, read as the reverse complement.
TGCTGCTGCCACCTCGTGCCCCTGATAACCCAGCCATACCTGCACCCGCAGCTGCTGCCTCGCTGCTGCGCGCTGCTGCAGCAGCCCCTGCAGCACCCACTGGCGCCACATTCGCTGTTGTCGGCCCCTGAGGTATCTGTAGGCCCATCTGAGCAGCAATCGCAGCTGCAAGTTGCTGCTCTTCAAGCGGTGCCCCCTGCGCGAGCGCTGCACGCACCTGCTGCTCTAGCGCCTGCTGCCGCTGCCGCCGGATGCGCAGCACCAGCAGCAGCACCCCCATCAGCACCAGCAGCAGCAGCGTCTCACCCACGTCCTGATATTCCTCTATCAGCGCCCCGATGCTCAAACCACCCAATCCTGTGGCCTCCGCCAGCCGCCACACCAGGCCGTCCCACTGCCAGACCAGCAGCTGCGGTGACAGCCACCACAGCCAGCCCCTACCCTGCTGCTGATCTCCGTCATCGTCATCTGCATCACCCGTTTGACCGTTATAGCCACTGCTCGCAGCTCCACCAGGTGCGTTAGCTGCACCCCCAGCAGCTGCAGGTGGCAGCGCAGGGGTTAGGGCTGCCGTACTGCCTGCAGCACTTCCAGCAGCAGCAACCGACCCATCTGGCAGCACTGGCTGCCCTGCAATCACCTCGCTGCCAAGCGCCACAGCACTGCCGGCTGCCACTGCCGCAAACGAGCGGGCAGCAGGCGAGCCAGGCACTGGCCGCAGCTCAAACAGCCAATTCACGGGCAGTACGATTGGCTGCAGCGCGCCAGGAACCCGCGGCCGCAGCCACTCCCAGCCTTCATGCAGCCGCAGCCATGCATTGGCCAGGTACACAGGCAGTGCTGCATCAGCGTTTGCATGCTTTGCCATGCTGTAGAAGCGGCGTGCGAGGTCCAGGTCTTTCGGCACGCCTGCGCTGTACTCGTGCATGTATCCCAGGTTGAACATGGCTTCTGCGCTGCGCTCCTTGTAGGCCTCGTAGTAGATGGCTGAGGCACGCACCCAGTCCTGCAAGGGACAGGAAGACACGTAACAAGGGATTAGAAGACATGCAGGTTGCAGGCATATCTCGAAGGTGTGTTGCTTGAAGATGTGCAGGCACGACAAGAACCAGACAGAGGCAGCAGCGCGGGACACTTTCAGACACAGCAGGGCACCTGCATCACAACCACACATGTAGACAGCAGAGCGCACAGCAGCAATAGCAAGCACAGCACAGCTGCACTACGCTGCTGTATGGCCGCGTTGCACGCCACCCTGCGCACCTGCTCCACCCCAGTGCCGTAGTAGTAGCAGTCTCCCAGCTGCAGCAGCGACATCACGTTGCCCTGCTCAGCAGAGCGCTTGAACAGCACAGTGGCCACGCTCGCTGCCTGGTGCCCTGCATGTGCGAAGCCCCTGTCAAGCATCCACGCTGCGTTGCTCTGGCCGATCTCCATGCCAAGCTCAGAGGCCTTCAGATACAGCAGTAGCGCCTGCATGAAAAAAACACCATGAAAAGCAGGAAACACACAGTATTAGCCGACGCGCACAGCAGAGAGAAGCCGCACTAGAAAAACCACATATTGCAGGTTTGGTAAGTGGCAGCGTTGCATGCAGGATACTGCGCTGGGACACTGGGCTGTAGAACCTAGACAGATCGGGTTTAAGCTGTCGTCCACAACCCAGCCCAACATCAAGCAGCAGCAATACGTTGCAAAGACACACAGCAAAGCACTGCAGCACCACCCACCTGGCCATGCTGCCCCCTGAAGAACGCCTCATGCCCTGCCTGCAGCGCAGCAGCCAGTGGGCCCTTCTCTACCAGTGCCTTCAGGTTGCTCAGCGCAGGCTTGCAGGCCTTGGGCGTGCCCTTGCCAGCCATGTGCATCACTGCTGTGTTGTACATGGCCTGGACGTGCCCGGCCTGTGCTGCCTGGAAGTAGTGCATGAAGGCCTTGCTCAGGCTGCGACGACGCATGCCCAAGCCCTGCAGGATTCAGAGGAGCAGCAGCAAATGGGAGGATTGAGAAGAGCAACAGTTGAATGGAGGTCGCACCATCAGGTGGTGAGGAGAAAAGGAGTGCAGCAGCGCCTTATGTTGCAAGCCAGCGCGACAACAGCAGTGTTGCAAGGAAGCAGCAAGCATACATGACGTGCAGCTGCATTGCCCGTGACCATGTCCTGGTGCATGTCAGCTCAAGTAGCCAACCCTCACACATGTGTACAGCACCGCATGCCACGAGTACCTAAGCATGCTATGGCGTCTCCTATACATACATGCACTTTTGCCCCCAACCAGAGCCCACAACGCGAGACGCGCATCCTCAACCAACCGCAACCACCACACCCGGTGCACTCACATTCATGTACATCGCCCCCAGGTAGAAGTGTGCGTCCCTGTCGCCCTGCTCAGCTGCCTGCTGGAAGTACTTGAGCGCCAGCTCGTGGTTCTGCTCCACGCCAGAGCCTGACAGGTACAGGTAGCCCAGGCCGTACAGGCCCAGGGGGTTCTGCCGAGTCGCAGCCTGGCTGAAGTACTGGTGCGCTTTGGCAAAGTCCTGAGGCATGCCCATTCCTGCAAGCAAAGCAATGTGTTCAGCTCAGTGGCGCTCGACATTATCCTGCAAGCTGCACGCTGCACAGCACCACCGTACACAATGTGTGTCCTGGGAGGTGGCTATGAAGTTGCAAACGCCTGCTGCGATGCGTCACAACAATACAGCAGCAGCACAAGCAAGAGCTGCATCTCACCGGCGCCGTGCATGTGCCCCAAGTGTGCCATGGCTTCATCGTTGCCTGCTGCTGCTGCGCGCGCCAGGTAATGTGCTGCTGCAGAGTGGTCTCTGCTGACGCCATGTGTGCCGAGGTTCAGCAGCGTGCCCACTGCTGTCTGTGCATCGATGTTGCCGCGGTCAGCTGAGTACTGGTAGTACTGCAGCACCTCGCGCTGAAGTAACACGGAGATGCAGCAGTGGCAACACCAGCAGCAGAGCACAGGCATAGCAAGTGTAAGCAATGTGTGCTATGAGAAGGCAGCACCAGTCCGATAAAGCTGCACATTCTGCAAGCAAGGACCAAGAGCTGCCATACGAAAAGCAGCCATTACAATCAGGAGCGCACCATCAGAGCAGGAGCGGCGCTGCGCGCACTCCAAGCAGTGCGCGAACCCAGCTTTGACACATATTTTGCAAAGCTTGCACACCTGCACGTGCACACTCCTATGCATGCACTCCTTGCCCAGGGTTTGGCTCAACACGCCCACCCAGCAACACCCTCACCTGTTTGTCAGGCTTGATGCCCTGGTTCGCATGCACATTCAGCCGGATGCGCTCAATCTGCGGCAGTCCATGCCCGCTGCTGCTGCCCAGCGGCCCCTGCGTCTTGGACGCCTCAACCGCCTCCTGCACAACTGCGTCCGCAACTGGCTGGTAGTAAGACACCGCAGTCCAGCAGCTCTTGGGCACCCCTAGGCCAAAGGTGTGCCGGTAGCCTAGTGCTGCACGAGAGAAGGCGTCACCGTTTGCTGCTCCAAAGTAGTAGTGCAGCAACGCTGACGCCTCGTCAGGCTGGATAGCATAGAAGAGAAAGACGTGTGGCGACAGCACAGCATGCGAGTGAGTGTCTAGAGTGGTGGCTGTATCATGGTGTGTGACATGTGTCAGGATATTTGAATTGCTGTGTGCTGGACACGAGCTTGTCGCTGCTGCTGTTGCGTCTGTGGCTGGCTGTTCAACAAAGCTGCTGCCGCTTACCCTCCAATTGGTTGCTTGGCGCCAGCTGCTACTGCTATGGTGAGATCGCGCCAAAGCGCACATGCTGCACCTGTTGCTGCTGCTGCTTATAGTGGTGGTGGTCTGCCTGCTGAATGCTTGCACGGCTCCATCTGCCTCTGCCTACTGCTTCACCACGCCCCTGCTGGTTCAGCCATCACCCACCCGGCCAAAGTGTTGTATCGAAGAGCCCTCAAAGCTGTTGCTGTGGTGCAAGCCAAACGCCATGCGCATAGCCATGGCGCCTTGTGCTTCTGCATCCCCAAGCTCAGCTGCGCGCCTGAACAGCTCCAGCGAGAGCTTGTGGTTCACATCAACGCCCTTGCCACGCTGCAGGAAGATCAGCAGCACCAAAAAGGGACAACATTCATCAGCATCAGGACCTGTGCACAAATGCTGTGGGTGGCAATGCTGCAGTGCAGCACAGTGCTGCAAAGCAGCATAGACAGCTTACGACTGCGCTGCTACTCCGCCACTGCTCTCAGAAACTTGCAGTATCATCAGGCTGGGGTCTATCCAGGTTTTTCTGTAATCATCGGCTGTATGCTTGACAATCGTGCTGCTCCTGCTTAGCACTGCGGCCACACACACAAATTGCAAGTTGTGCGGCCCAGGATCCTGGTGCGCAGCGCTGCCGCCAACTTGGTCACATGTACAGAAGCAGTGCCCAGCTGCTACAGCATTGAGCGGACCTGGTAGCATTTGCCAAGCTCCCGCAGTGCTGCTGCGCTGCCACCTGGAACAAATACTAGCTCTGGCACGCCAGGCACTGGCACTGCTTCATGCTCCTTGCCAGCATGCTGCTTTGCGCTGCCCAGACCTGCCGCCTCCTTAAGCAAGCCGGCGGCTAGTTTCTGCTCCCGAGCTGTAGCCCCAGCCTTGTCCCTGCAGGACGATGCAGGAACAACCGTGGCAGCAGCAACAGCAGAGGCTGAAACAGCAGCAGTTGTGAGCGCCTGCACCCAGGTCCTTGCATGCCCCTGCCGTGATCAGTGCTTGTCAAGTATAATTGAACCATAGCATCTGTCACTGCTCATGGACGGAGCGAACGAGGCGTACCTGTATAGCAAAGCCTGCTGCAGCAGAGCTGCTGGGTCTGGTTGCTGCTCATTCTTGCCGCTGGCGCAGGTTCCGGCAGCGAGCAGCAGGATCCATACCTACAGCAACGATGTTATTTGTCAACGTACAATCATGGGAAACCTTTTGCCTGCACTGAAGACAGATGTCCCCTCACCACTCCGATGGGCCTCATTCGGCCCGTGCCCGATGCTCCCATGTATTTTCCTCAGATCACCGTTTTGTACTATAACTTACAACCATAGCCGCAGACCAGAATGGAATATACACAGATGCTGCAAATTCCTGCTGGGGGTGTGTCCATACAGTGTCCTGCACTTGCTGTTGTACAGGATCTAGATGCAATGAAAGTGATGCAACTATTGAGCACGTTTCAATGCTCAGCATGTGTTGAACAACATGGCCAGGTAAGCCCCATGCTGCGCCGAGAAAGACCTGAAACCACCCTAACTGACAGCAGTTGCAGGTCCACGCTGCGTGACCCACGCAAGCCGTGTACACATTACGTTACACTCGCGTCTCGCCCTCTGCTGCTCAAAACTGCACATTGTTCTTCTCAAAGTCCTTCATGATGACGCCTGCAGCACAGAAAAACACGGGACATGTGTCATCCATTGTCCTTGTAGGACCAGTGTGTTTGCTGGCGGCATGTGCACATTGCGCAGGTATGTGCTGGCGACGGAATTCAGTTGGTTGCACATGGCAGATGCCAAATTGTGTTGGGTTGCTGGCGTGACCTCTGCTGAAGCACATGTAACTGGCACCCCAACCCTGGTGCTGCTCCCCGTGCTATCGATCCAGTTTTAGCCAGCTGCAGGTTAGTCCTGTCAGCTGCTGTCCTGTTAGCTGATGATAAGCGCAACACAAGCAGCTGTTGCTTGTAGCATCAAGCACCAGGTCTCACCTAGCTGCAGGTGCACTACGCCACCTGCTACTGTCTGCAGCCTGAACCTGTCTCCTGGCGAGTACACCACCTCCTCAACACGCAGCCGCGGCGCGCCACCCACGAAGAATGACGCAATGCGCTCGCCAACAGAGCCCTACAGCCGCAGCAGCAGGAGCAGCAGGTAGCGCATGCAACTGCAGTAAGGGAGCAGCTACTGTGGAGGTGATTTCGACATGTCAGATTCAACATGTGCTGTGACCTGTCAGTACTGCTCAAGGCCACACGCAGGGCAGTGCAACAGCACGCACTTCCTGCGGATCCAATGGAGACGCACGTGTGTGCAACAGCTGCTGCATATGCATGAAGACTTGCGGCCATCGTTAGATACATGCTTGTTGCTGCAACGTGCAGCTGCTGCCTGCTGTTCTGGCCATGGCGCCAGCTGCTGCATCCAGACGATATGGACGACCTCCAGCTTGCAGTACATTGCTGCTGTTGCTGTCCCTGCTTGTATTGCCATCGCTGGTGATGCTGCTGTCATCGCCACGGTTAGTGCCATGCTGCTGCTCTGCCACCACCAGCGGACCCACCTCAGGCAGCCAGGTGGGGCAGTCTATTTCAAAAGTGCCTGGCGCTGTAGGTATGTGGCAGAACCCGTAGCCCCCTGCAGCAGCAATCCAACACATGATTGCTTGTGGTTAGCCAGGCCTAACCTACTGCTTGCAGGATTGCTTTGGTGCTATGCGACTGGATTCCTTGCAGCACGATACTATCATGTCCGCATTGCTGCATTTATGTTGCTGTGTAAGACGCCCTGGCCATTGCCTGTGCTGTGCAACTTACGCAGCTCGTTGCGTCCATGTACATCTTGGCTCCATATCTGGAAGTGCAGCTTTGGCCAACCCAACAGGCCTCTGCATACGTAGTGTACATCTACAGGGTGCGACCACACTGCCATGTCGCCGTCTGCTGGGCAGTCGGTCTGCGTTTGTCCTTGGTCTAAACCTTCTACTAGCTCCCAGCTTCTGCCAGCATGCATGCCCCACTGCATGTTCACAACAATTGTCGTCAGGCCTTTGCTGCTGTCCCTGACACCATGCTGGGTGCACAGATTGAGGCACTGATGCTCTTACTTTGCAGAAGACACTATGTCCAGGGAAGCCGGATGCTCCTAATACTTGGCCTATCACGTGCAGCTCTGCCATCGCTCAGTCAAGGTGTGGCACGCTGCACAGCATCAGCGTGTTCCAGACGTCGACCAGTCAAGCGTGTGCAATTTCAGGTCAGTTTATTTTGAGTGTCAATTCAGAACAAGCATACCTCCAATAGCTGCGATGCGCTGAGCTGTCAGGGACGTTTTGTTGTTGTCAGGTAGGGCTTTTGGTCGAGACCTGGTGTACGATCCTAGACGACGATTAAAATATCGCTTAGGAGAGTGTGACTCTTTTATTTTACCAGGCATCGCACGAGCCACCCCTGTCAGGCGGCAGCAGTTGGCAGCAGCAGCATGAGTGCTTTCATACGCCGGCAGCCCGGCGTTGCAGGTGCCCGAACACCGCTAGATCTTGGCACACGACCTGGGTTGTATGGTCAAGTGCTTATATCTACGGGCGTGGCCGGGCTAGACCGTCTGCTGGGTGGTGGGCTGCCCCTGGGCTCCATCCTGCTGCTGCTGGAGGACAGCAATTCACAACAGCACCTCAACCTCATCAAGTGCTTCATGGCAGAGGGCGTATGCTGCAAGCATAGTGTAGCTTGGGTCATGGCGCAGCAGCTGACCCCAGAAAGCATAGCTGCATTCCTACCGGACCAAGCCCGCAGTGGGAGCGGCAGCACCAGCAGCAATCAGGTACGGCACACTTTCTGTGAAGCAGACATGCACATGTGCCGTATGCTTCACTTGAAACCGGTGCATATTTGGCGCGAGTTTGCTCGCTTCTGTCGTTGTGTTGCTCTGCTCCACGTTCATGTCACTGCAATGCGACGTTTTGCTCTGCAGCCAGCCCAGCCAGCCAGCAGCAACACGGGCGGCAGTGCAGGCACAGCAGCAGCTGGCAGCAGTGCTGCAGCACCAGATGATGGTCTGAAAATTGCCTGGCAGTACCGCAAGTACATCCAGAGCCAGCAACGAGCAGAACCTGTCGCACCAGACAGGAGCAGGACCAGTAGCAACAGGTGAGCCTGCAGCACTGCTTGTTGACCTGCACGTGCCGCGACAAGTGTCAGGATGTGTATTGTTTGGATGCTCATGCCAGTAACCTTGTACGTGCAACTACCCAGGCGCCTGCCTTTGTGGTGACAGTTGGTCAATATCGCATGAAAGGTAGCACATATGCAGGATGGTTGCAGCAGCACATGCCACCAGCATGCAGGCACAGTTTCTCATTGCTGCCTGCTTCCTGCCCTGGCTCTGCAGCTCAACACAACCCAGCAGCAGCAAGTCCAGCAGCAGCAGCAGTACTGCTGCTAAGAATGTAGCAGCAGGCATTGGCAGGGAGTGGTGCAGGCATTACGACCTTACCAAGGGCCTCACACCTGCACAGCTGGCAGGCGCCAAGTTCACAACGTGCTGCTGCAGCAGCAGTAGTGAAGGCAGCAGTGCAGTAGCAGCAGCTGGTGCAGCAGCAGCCAGCTTTGTGCAGCGCTTCCAACCTAGTGGACCCATTCCAGGTGCGCTGGTGAGGCGATTGCATGCATGCGTGGCTGGCATTTGCAAGCATTGAACATGTAGGCTTGCATCATCTGCGAGCGCGCCTGCACTTCATGTCTTAATTCTGCCCTGCGACTGCAGCATCCAGCTAGTGCTGTGCATACGTGACCATGACAAGGCACACACCACAGCATCTGTGCCACAGCTCACAAATCGCAACATCCTGCGTTGTTCTGTTTTCGCTTGCTGCTGCAGTACCTAGCAGAGACCCGGGTTTTATAGGCAGGCTGGTCATCCAGTCGTTGGGCAGCCCTGATTGGTGGCCCAGCAGCAGCAGCAGCAGCAGCAGCAGCAGCTTGTCCAGTGTTGAGGCTGGCATCCTGTCTGCTCTGGCAGACTTGCGGCTGCAGATACAGGACGCTACCTGCGCTGCTGTTGTCACATGTCCAGCAGGTGCGACCCTTCAGTGCCTGTATGCTTCCGTATATGCCAAATGGATGCCTACCTGTGCCAGCAGCAACGCCAGTTGCCCACGACGTCTGGCACTGTCATCTCTTCCTCTAGTGCTTCTGTGTGGGATGCTTCTTGCTCGACCTCATTTACCACCATCAGCAGTGCTACTGATGATGCAATTGCTGTGCTGCAGAGCTGTTCAGTGAGTCCTTCCAGGCGCGGCTGCAGCACCTGGCCGATGCTGTGCTGCGCATCCAGTGCCTGGCAGACAACACTGACGTTTACAGGCTGCTGCCAGACCCCACCAGGTGAGCAAACAAATAGGCGGTGATGATGTGCAAAGGATAGCCCCTTGCTTCTGCGCAGTGGTTGCTGCGCTTCATGCTGCTGTTGGAAGTCCACATGGCCATTTGATCCCGTGATTGCTGCACATCGTGATGTTCGGAATGACTTGCAGATGCAGGTTATTGCACATGCTCGCAGCTGACCACCGCGCACGCCAGCTTCCGTGTTGCGTGTTGTGGCACGCTAGCTGCTTCTGCAGCTGATGTGTGTCATAACAACGCTCATCCCTGCTGGCTGCCTTACTCCTCTGGTGTGTGCTGTGCAGTGCAAGCGCGCTGCTGGAGGTGCGGCGGCTGCCCCACCTAGGCCTGCTGAGGCAGCGGCACACCGAAGATAAGCTATACCTCATTCGTCACAAACGCCGCAGCATCAGCATCTCAGTGCTGGATCTGCTGCCGCTGGAAGCAGTGGAGCAGCAGCAGGGAGCAGCGGATGCGGCAAACAAACATGTGCCTGCAGTGGCGAAGATTTGCGGGAGTGGGGCCGGCACTGGAGGCAGTAGTGTCCTGGATTTCTGACCAAAGTTTATGAGCATCTGGGCTGATTGGCAGGTGCAGACGAGGAAGGAGCAGTTCCAACTGCCAGGTACACCAGCACCTGAACATTGCGCTTGGTGTCTTGACGTGTCAAATTTGTGAGCAATAGTTTGTTCCATGCTAATGTGGTAATGTTCAAGCAAATGTGGGCTGCATGGCGGTGCTTTCGACAACCCTCTTTCTCGTCACGCGCCGAGGTTGACGTGTAGTGGTGATGCCTCTGTTGCAAGGTCTCCTCACGCCGGATGTATACTCTTTGAATGGACCCCGGTGGCAACGTAACGCCAACAGCACCTCGACAGACAGACCGCTCACGCACGGACCATCACTACGAAGGCAAGCAGCATCTCTCAGCAGGGTGATCGTGCATTCATAGTCGCGTTGCGTGTTCCCAATCCTCAGCCTTAGTTCGATCGCAATTGTCACCTTCACGAGTGTTCAAGCCTTTCGCACTCTCAGTGTAGACCTCATGATGACGGTCACCAGGCATTCCGACCCCCTGGAGATGTCCAGGGATGCAGCAAGGGCAGGAGGTGAGCAGCAAACCCACCTGAACACAACTCTAGTGTTACTGTCAATGATTTACAGTATGTGTCAGTGCTCATGGATAAGCTATTGCTGGTTCGGGCTGTTGCAACGTAGCAGTGCATTGGCATTGGCGCAGCAGGTGCTGGCAGTTGCTACAACATGCAGAGTATGTGCAAGGCACAGCTGCAGCAACAGCAACGGCTGAAATATTCTAATAGGTTATGGGTAGCTCAGGAGGCATCCAAGCTGTTGATGACCACTGCATCAACTGTCCATGCAGCCTGTAACAACTGTGAAGTATGCCTGGCTGTACGCACATGCAGACTACTCCCAACACACATACAGCTGACCCCTGTTCTTGTTCAAATCACCCGTTGCTCTGATACGCCTAAACGCATGTGCAGATTTCCAGGCTTGCGTCAAACCACAGGTCCACCCGGCAGTCCTGCCCTTGCCAGCTGCCTCGCCAATGCTCAATGTGTTCCCTCATTGCAGCTGCTGCTGCCTTGCTGTTGCCTCACTGCTGCTGCTGCGCCTGCTGCTGCTGCTGCTTCAGGCCTGACCAGCTCCAAGCCAAGCTCCCAGCAGGACCTGTCAGGTCGCCAGCCCGACTCCGAGATCCGCCCCGCGCTCGCACCAGACCAGGACATGAGCAAGTTCCCGCAGCACATCAACCCCAGGGCAGAGCCGGGCAGCGGCCAGGCACCAGCTGGCGCATCAGGCTTCATGGGTATGGGGGGCGTGCCAGGCCGCAGGGGCGCGAACATGAGCCCTGAGGGTATGGCGCATGCTGTGATGCGTCAAGGGCAGCAGGGCCAGCAGACAGCAGAGAAGGTGAGGAGGGGTGCGAAGGGGAGACGTGGAGGTGCTGGGTGAGGGTTGGCGCCGTGTCTGCTGCATACAGAGCAGGGGGGGTCTGAGTGTCACTGACTGTGGCACGCGATGTTTTGTGTCAGGCAATGCTTGCTCGTCCTCGACATTAGCTGCGCTTGTCCACGCGTTGTCAGCACTGGAGTCTTGCAGTTATGCGCATCCTCCCATTTGCAGTTGCCTTTGTACAGGACACCAGAAGTGACGGAGCTGACTGCAGTCGCCTGGCTAGCGTAGCTACATGGTAGGAATGGCCTGCACGTGCTCTACTCACTGCGTTGCGCCCTGTAACCTTCTGGCCCCCCCCTCCCACATAAACACCGCCTGCATGATTGCCTCAGCTGGCGCGTGGCATCATTGCCATCGGCAGCATGAGTGCAGCCAGCATCAACAAGACGGCCTCTGCAGTGGCTGGCGCCATTGGCAGCTACACAGACAACCTGATGAACCAGACCGCACCCCTCAGCCAGCCGCTGACTGTGTCTAGTGGCTACGTGAACAGGTGAGCGTGTTGACTATTTTGCAACTGCTTTTGTGGTGCGGAAGTTGTGAGTCACTGGCATCAGGAGCGCGTGTGGCAGCAGAACTCTGATTGGTATGCATTGAAACTTGCAGCTGTACATTTAGTCAAACCGGCAGAGAGGGCGATAGGAGGAGCCTGGTTACACAGCACGCAGCTTCACGTTGCCCTCTGCGCCTCTGTTTTCCACCTGCTGTGCAGGCTCAACTTCATCCAGAAGTTCACGCAGCCTGCTGCGTACGCTGCTGACCTGGCAGCGCAGTACATGGGCGAGCTGCTGTACTACATGCTGCAGGGCGCCTGGGCGGTGTACAGCGAGCTGGCGGCGATGAAGGTGCTGCCACAGATCACGTCAGGTGCGCAGCGCCACATCATACCGCACAGTGGGGTGTTTGACAGGGGCTACTGGGCTACAATAGTTGGGCTGTGTCAACAGGCTGTCTGCTTCAAGGGCCATCAGCAGGGTTGCACTGCAACACAATGATTGTGTTGTGATGTGTTGTGATGTGTCTAGTGTGCAGCAGATTGTGCTGCTCCTGTAGTGAGGCTTCTGGCGTGATGTGTGGGTCACTCACAGCCGGGCTGCTGAAGTACACATGCTGTGTACAGGCCCTGTATGGCTGGTAGAGTGAGGCAGCTGCTGAAGAACCTTGCGGAGTCAGCGGTGTGCTTCAGCAGCTGCCCCCACTCTACCAGCCGTCGTTCTATGCACAGATGTGCCACATTTTGGATGTTACACGAAGGCCCGTTTGGGGAGCCAATGACAGGCTCATTGGGCAGAGAGAGAGCAAGCAAAGAGCAAACAACCAAAGAACAAAACAAAACCAACAGCACTACCAGATCTCATCTTGCAGATCATTTCAGATCGGATCACCAAGCGGCTCTTGGTGACGCTCGTCAATCAAGTGGATTAGCTGCGCCACTGCAGCCTGGTTCAGGAAATTGAACAGAAGCTGCATACATGCAGGGTTGGTGGGCCCACCAGTGCCCCGATACAACCGCTTGAAACGTTCACGTATGTCATAATACCAGTAACACTCAAACATGACGTGTTGCTCATCCTCAACATGCTGTCCCGCACACCTCACCCAGGCACCAACGGTCCTCCCTTGGCACACGGGTCCACCGGCCTTTAGATACTTACAAGAGGTGCACACACAGTCTGAATCGGGCCAAGGCTGCTGTATGTAAATTGTTGATGGGGCTGCATGCATTGACGTATGGCGCAGGCTGTTCAACATCAGTGGACATCCACTGGCAGGACGTACCACACCATAGCGCCACACCACCGTGGTATAGGTGACAGTATGGTGTCTGACAGGGACATGAACAGTTGCCGGCTGCTTCAAGGCCTGCTTTGTTGTGATGCGTTCGGTGTGATGCAGATCTTGCTGCTTAGAGCGCGGCTCCTGGCGTGATGTGTGGGTGGCTGCTGAAGTCCTCCATGCTGTGCACAGTGTCACCGGTGTGCTTCAGCAGCTGCTCTCACTTTACCAGCTGCATTCCTGCTCACTGAAGTGCCAGCAACACTGCGTGTGACGATTTTCTGTCAACATACAAGACAATGATGCAAACCTGTGCTGTTGCTGTTGCTGCTGAGCTGCGTGGCGTCCCTGGCTGTTATGGATAGGCTCAGGGCAACCGCATAACAGGCTAGGCGCTACTGCTGAATGTGGGCGGCATATGCCCTTAAAATTTAAAGGGCAGCACTCTCACCTCCCCTTTTGGACTAGCCCAAAGTGCATGCATTCGTAGAGTTGAACTTGTTCATGCAGGTGTACTGCGCGCGGTGCTTGGCCAAGTGGTACTGCAGCAATGAACATGCACATGTACCACTTCAGAACGCCTGCCATGGTTGGGAGCCACACGATAGCTGCCCTTGCATGCCGCCGTCACAGCCTGCGCGTGTGCCTGGTGTGTTGCAGGTGGCAAGACTGATGCATCTGGTGTGCCTGTCAACCCTGTGCGTGGTGGGCTGCCCATGGCCACTGATGAGCTGGCTGCGTTCAAGCTGGTGGGAGCAGCACTGCTCATGGCCTACGTGGAGGTGCGGCTGCGCTAGCAGGCTGAAATGGCAGGGACTTACTTTGATACGCAGTCAGGGAGTGACAAGGCCTAGTCAATGCTTGGATGTAACCGTTGCTCTGGCATAGCACCAACATGGGTTCAGTGCTCAGTGCACGTCAGCAGCCTGGCTGACTGTAATTATAACTCCTGATGTTGCCGGCTGCTGCTGCTGCTGCTGCTGCTGCTGGCAGGTGTATGATGCGCTGGAGGAGGCAGCGCAGGTGCTGTTCAGGCAGTCATCAAGCGCAGGGCAGCGCTACCTCGCTCACAGGTGCGCACCGTAGCGGCATTGGCTATACGTGCAGCTAGTAGGCCTTTACAGTGCATGCGCACTTGCTGCGCTAATGCAGTGTGCGTATCAGCAAAATGATGCACAGTGGTTAGGATGTGAGCCAGTCCAGCTGGCAGGGCTTGCATGCAACCAACCGCATGCATTCACGGAGAGTTGCACGCAGTATCTCTGTGGCTCCTGACAGCTGTCAGCACAGGCTGATTGTTCTGTGGCTCCTGCTGTCTGCGCTGCTGCCCTGCACCTGTTGCTTCTCATGTTGCTGCTGCTGCCCTGCAGGCACGGTGGCGAGGCTGCTGACGTGGCAGGTGCTGCGCTGGCCATCATGGCTGACGCGATGAGCCTGCTGCTCAACTGGTTCCGCATCATGGGCCGCGGCTTCCTCAGCAAGACGGCAACGGGCAGTGTACGCAGCTACCTGCTGCAGCAGCTGCCTGACCTGCACCTGGACTGAGCTGGAGTGTTGGATTGACTGCGGCGGGCATGTATGGTGCTGCTTGGTCTGTTTTGCCGATCATCGGCAGTACTACGCTAGTAGCGCAGTCACTGCGATGGCAGCCTGGCTTGTGTGTGCACACGTGGCTTGCATGCTGCGCTTAGCCGGCAGTCAAAAGGCGTCAGGTTTTTGTGCATCGGGAATGTCGTGCATGAGTTAGGCATCATGCTGGATGATCCAGGAACGGTTGATGTTGTGATTTGAGTGCTGCATGGTGTCTGTGCTTTGCCAAAGAAACATAAGGCTTGTGTACATGTGTGAACTTCTTGGCAGTGTATGGGGGGCTGGATGCAGCTGATGCCCTGGGAGGGGTTTCTTCACCTGGGCTGGCCAGTTTGTGTCGTGTGTGCGACCCGCATGGTGCTGATGGCCTGGGGTATGTTTTACTCTGAGGGGCCCCCCGGTAGGCAAACGGGACCGTGCGGTGACCGCAGCTGGGCTGCAGCGTGAATTCAAGGGTGCACTGTGATGCTTTGTGCAGCCTGATTTTGCAGCACAACAATGCATGTATAGTCTGTATTGTTGTCTATTATGACGGGTCACCGCGGGTAAGCATTTTGGCTTCTATGATGTCCGCCACCTACAGAGGTTGCTGAAACAGCGGCATCAGCAGTACGTATGCCGCGCCTTGTAGCTCAACAGTATGTGCTACTGATGGTGTTTCGTTGTATCAAATGATCAGCTGCATGTCAGGCCCTCCAAGTAGTTAATGGCGTGTAGCAATTTGAACGCCTGCTGACAACCCTAACCCGCAAGTCCGCTTCGCTCAGCTACAGGTAGCCATAGACATTAAATGCATCATTGGTTGAAACGTTTGATCCTGTGCTGGCGGAAACCTCTGGTCTGATCCATTGTTACCAATTGTTGCGACAGGGACAAGAGAGAAAGCACCTGAATCCAGCAGCAATTGCTTTAAAATTTGAATGGTGGAGGTATCACCGTTCTGACGCATATCGAGCAGGGATTGCAGAGGAGCCTCGTGCAGCACAAGCTAAGAATGAAGCAAGCAACGCCAGCAGCAGTGCAGCACCATGTCTTTCTTGGCCCGACACTTCAAGCAGCCAGAGCTGTCAGACATAGACATAATCATACGCACTAGGGCTCAGCAGGTTGCTGCAGACCTTGAGAACGCCGAGGTCAACAACACTGCAGCAGCAGGGGATCTGCTGCAGCTGGCTTCATTCCCTGGCCACAGGGTGGTGTTGTTCAGCAGTAGTTACTTCGAGGCCCAGGTGAGCACGTCAGCATGATCTGCAGTCCCCTGCAGCATGATGCAGCGACAGGCACACTGCATGGCAACTGGCAGCAGGCTGGCATGAGGCAAACCCCCCCGCAAGCCACAGCATCAAATCAAGCACAACAGCGGATCCTAGGCCTACTGATTATGTGCTCCTTTGCTTGTGCTGTGCAATGTGGTGTTGCTAGCAGGGCCAGAGCTGGCAGCACGAGCCGGGTGTAGCGGCCAGCACGCACAAACGAAGCAGACGCAGCAGTAGCAGCAGCAGCGACAGCCAGATTCGTCTGCATCGTCCTGCAGTGTTTCTGACCATTGACACAGCAGAGCAGTTGCCAGCAGCCAAGGCAGTCATTGCAGCAATGTACAGCGTGCCAGATGCACTGGCGCGCCTGACACTGCAGCAATTGGTGCATGTGCTGAGAATCGCGGACATGCTGCAGGCAGATGCGGCCATGCAGCAGGCAATCCAGGCACTAGCAGCAGCTGACACAGACCAGTGCCTCCCAGCTGCAGTGTTTGATGCGCTAGCTGCGCTGCAAACGTGTCCGGCTTGCTTGCTGCAGCACCTGCCGGCACTGCTGTGTCGCGCTCCCTGCTGCTGTGGCAGTACAACAGAGCTGGCAGCCACAGCAGCAGCAGACAGTTCAGGTAGCGTGCAGCGGCTTCTGCTGGCTTGGTTTGGGGACCTAGAGGCGGCATGGGCAGACATGGCATATTCAGAGCTGCTGCTGGGCCTGCCGCTGCCGGCAATGCAGCTGCTGCTGAGCTCAGACCAGCTGCGCGTAGCGTCAGAAGACACCGTGCTGTTCATAGCGTGCGTGTATGCACAGAGGCTGTACCTGCAAGACCCACAGCAGCTGCCGTCGGCAGCACTGGCGCAGCTAGTAAGGGCACCGCAGCTGTCGCAGCTTGCACTGTCGAATGCTGTCCTGGCAAGGGAAGCTGAGCAGATGCTGCTTGCCCCTTACTTGCCTGAGCTGAGGCCGCTGCTTTCACTGAAGCAGAAAGCATCTGCAGCAGAAGTCGCACAGCATATGCAGACAGCGCAGAACATACCTGGCAGCTGGCGATTAGGCCCTCGCCAGCTGGTGCCGCTGCTTGATGGTGTATGGCTGGAGTGGCAGCTGCCAGTGGAGCAGCTCAAGGCGGCATGCAGGGCCAGCTTTGCGCAGCAGACGAGAATTGTACTAAACAGTCCCACACACAGCCCAGTTATTTCCGGTACTGTGTGGCGGCTACATGTGACGTGCCAGCAGCAACGTGGCGGCACGGTCGTTGGCCTTTTTGCAAGCACAGATAGCTTTTCATCTGGCATTTACTTCAAGGGCAGCTTTGACTACCATGTGCAAGACCGGACTCGCATCGTCCGGGGTATATGCTACCCGTCGGCTGTCCTTTTTTGTGGTGAGGGCTGCAACAACTACTTTGGTTTGCAGCCGATGGCGGCAGGTGGCTGGGACGAGACGGTTTGGGCTGCTGCGGGCCTGCCTACGTCAGGCGAGATGCTGCTGCAGCTGCACGTGCACAGCATGGAGTGATGAGATCTTCTAGTGTGAGATGGTGGGAGGCGTGGCGGCGCATGATGTGCTTTCCGTTAACAGCGTGGGTGTCAGATTTCACCAAAGTTTTACGTGCAGTATGCGTAGCTCACGAATGCATCAAACGTGGGCATGCTACCACCTCGCGTTCTGTCAGACGCATACAGCTACAGTGGGCAGCATGTTTGTTTGTTGTACATGGAGTTTGGTGTCTGCCTGCAACAACTTGCTGCAGCAGCTGCATCATAAAGATGACCCCTGTCTTGGCTGGTGTTGCCGCCACATTGCACAGTCATTGAGTTGCCCAGAGATAGCGCCTGACGATGTTATAACATGTGTGGTTTTGGTGAGTTGAATACCTGAGCGCAATGCAGACGGTCTGTTGAAGAGTCGTCTCGTTTGTTGAGTGAGCGTATTCAGCCTGCCACATGTGGCTGTATAATACATTGCGACTGCATGTGTGCAAATGCAGCCCCCACTGCTGCTAGCGGCACTCAGTGTTTCCCTGTCATAATTGCTGCAGCTGTTGTGACTGCCAGAGCAGTGCTGTCGATCCTGTCACAACTTGGCAGCTATCCAGGCTCACGCAAAGTATGGTTCTGTGTGATCACCGCAGCACATTACTCATACGCGGTGCGCTGCCTACACCTGGCAGGCAGTTGTGTCGGACTTTCAACATTAATAATCAATCCTTGTAAGCCATACCTTTCGGCATCGGACTTTCAACATTGATTGACCTGCTTTGATGGGCCTTATTGTGCTGAGTGCTGCGTGTATGTGAGATTGGTGCCACGCAATGCGTCGGTACGACGCTGCGTCGGGATACGGGGGCGATTTGGGCAGGGCCGGCGGTGACCAAAGTGGTCCAGTGTTTCTCGGCGTATGTTACGGAGCTTGATTTCTTACATATTTATGCATGGAATGTTCAAAAGCATACTTGAATAGCCTACATGGCCCACTTCGGTGACCAGTAACCAGAGTTGCAGTAGTGGTCGACTCGGACTGGTGCTCCGCCCGCACAGCCCCCGGTGATCACTGCTATCACATCGTGGAGGACTTTCTAGTTTCACTGGCTCGGATGCAGCGGCGTCTGCGTTGTAGCATGCTGGCAGGCCTCCTGCTGGCTGTTGTGTTTGCAAGCGGCAGCAGCGCCAACCCTGCCACATGTTCCTTGACCCTAACAGGCAGCAGGAGCGGCAACACCAGCACGATTTCTGCTGCTAGCATGCAGTGCACTGGCGGCATCGTTTCAGCCTCAGCCGACCAGACTCTGCTAAGCTCCTTCACCAAGTCAGATAAGATTGGCGTCAACATGACTGATCGTGAGTGCAAGCAGCAGCAGTGCCTCCATTGTGCGCAAACAGCAGTGTAATGTCGTGTTGAAAGCAGCCTCAGGGTCAGATATTTGCATGCCGCTTTCAGCGGTTGCATGCCACATGTAGTTGCATGCGACATGCAGCAGCGCTGTCATGCCACTGGCATGCCATGAATCATGGCATGATTCATGGCCCATGATGGATGAATCCATGTGACCACCATGCGGCAGCCATCCAGTGGACGGCCACCCACATCACTGCCTGCAACTCGCATCACACAAGCACACCATGCAGCTACTAGCGCTAATGCACACACCCGCCAGCAGGACAATTGATGACTTTGCTGCATGCATACGCTCTGCCGCGCTCACGCATGCCACACTTGTCTCAATACTTTCCTGCGGCCTCACTCGCCTCACCCATGCAGGTTCCTGCAGAGCGGCCAGATGCCTCTTGACAATCTGCGGCCATGCTGTTTTCACCAGCCCAAGAATCACTGGGTTGCACTTCGACAGCCTGAGTGCGGTGCTGTGCATCTCAGGAAACAGCAGCATCACCTTCCAAGGCGGCAGCATTAGCGGCAACAGCGCTGGCATGCATGGCGCATTGTACCTGGACAAGAGCGCGAATGTCACGCTGGATGGCGTGAACTGCAGCAACAATGCAGCGACAAGTGCAAGGCTGTCTGCAGGAGGTGAGCCCCTATCCTGCGCCAGGACTTGTTGTATTCAACATAAAGCAACATGGCAGCATACTTGTGGAAAGGAAACAGAACAGCACGCCATGGCCCTGAACGATGGTTGACAAGTAGCAGTCGCTGCTGCGGTGGAAGGTATACAAGTGTATGATGCATCGCACCCCGCTGTGACTATGCCGCAGCTGCGATAGCCCATGGGCCAGGCATTGCCCATGGAACAGCAGGTGCACGGCTTCTGCTTGTGTACAGGGGCTTGCCAACCATCTCTTGTAAAAGCGCCTGCATGCCTGTTGATGCTTGCGTACAGCAAAATTGCTCTGTATGCATTGCAGCTAACGGAACCAATGATAAGATTCTCAATATATGTACAACCGCTCCCGCTGCCTGCAGGGTGTGCCTTGGTTGAAGACAACGCCACCTTGATCGTGCATCACTCCACGCTGCACAACAACACCGTGGGCAACTCCAGCACAGCCTTTGGCGCCGCCATCACTGCTCAGGGCACTTCCACGCTACACGTGCACAACACCACCTTCACAAACAACACTGTGATAGGCTCAAAGCTGGCCTGCTGCGCAGCTATCTGCGGCAGGGCCAACAGCACAGTACATGTTACTGCGTCTCATATCTTCAATGGTACTGTGCTGACCATGTATGGGGGAGGGGCCGGGGTTGGCTTTCGCGATGATGCAGTTGCTTTCATGGAGGATACAGTGATGGAAAATAACAAGGTGTTTGGTGCAGGCATGACGGGTGGAGATGCTGTTGCTGGAGGTGCTGCGATTTCGGGCGCAGGTTTGAGCCGTGTTGAGCTCACCCGCTGCCAGCTGTTGAACAACCTCGCAAAGGGGAGTGGCACAGCGGGGTATGCTGGCGGTGGCGGTATTGCAATTCGTGACAATGCGACCATGACTGTCCGTGACAGCTTGATTGCAGATAATCACGCCACGCATTCAGACCTCTCGAGTTTTGCTGCTGGTGGGGGCCTTGCGTTATTGAATGATAGCTACTGCATGGTGTATAACACCACAGTACGTAACAACAGCGTGAATGGATACTTTGCATTTGGTGGCGGTCTGCTTGCATCACTGCGCAGCCGCCTTGTCGTTATTGACAGCTTGTTGGAGGCTAACTGGGCATTGAGTGAAGTTGTCTCGCCGCAGTTCAGTGCGCCAACGCACGGACAGGCTGTTGGTGGCGGCATCTCCACGTCTGACAATGCCACCGTGCAAGTGCTGCGCACCATCATTCGCAACAACAATGCAGTACGGAAGGCATCCGGCATGGCATCTGGTGGCGGTGTCTATGCTGCAGCTAATGCATCTGTTACAATCATGAGCAGCTGGATCGGCGGCAACAGCATCACAGGCAATCAAGGAAGGGGTGGTGGGGGGTTAGCAGCTGACGAGGCCAGCAACTGGCATGTCTTCAATAGCAGTCTGGTCAACAATCAAGTGATGTGTCGCAGCGGCGCGCTAGCTGGTGGTGCTTTGGTGGCTGGTACAGCGCGCATGGTGCTTTCTGACAGTGTGGTGGAGGGCAATCGTGTGGCACCTGCAGGAGGTGGCAGTGATGGTGCAGGTGAGCAGCTGGCCCAAGGCAGCATGCCAGTGCAGCTTGCAGGACAGCCGAACAGCGCACACTGTGGTGTTGAATAGCAGTGTTGTGAGTAAGACTGTGCTTTGCGCACGCATACCAGCTGTCTTCTCGAGTGCCACAAGTGTAGCATTGCACAGCTGCGCAGCCAGCAGCATAACTGCTGTGCAGACCTCTGCCTGCTTCCTTTTCTGTGTGCTGAGCCGTGGTACCTCTGCATGTTGCTTCTGCACCGCAGGTGGTGGCATTGGTATTGAGGCGCTGGCCCAGCTGGAGGTGATCAGCTGCTCCTTCACCAACAACACAGCCAGCGGAGTGACATCCAGTGGTGGCGCCATCCAAGCTGGTGCGGCATGCTGCAACGTACTTGCGCTGGAGGGGCAATCTCCTTATCTTTGCTGCCAACTGTTACATATACATTTGATCACCAAGCAGCAAGTGAAAGCACTACATGCTGTGTGCAGTGTGTGCCACGGCCAGGCCGGGTGAGTCAGGCAAGGCGTGTGGTAGTGTGCTCTGCATCACGTGCTGCTGCGTTGCACAGTAACTGCAGAGCTGCCTGTTTGGCTGCCCTGCTGCTTTTACTGCAGATGGCAACTCCACAGTAGCTGTGTCCAACTCGTCCTTCAGCTTCAACAATGCTGCTCAAGGTGGCGGCCTTGCTGGCTCAGCACACGCCTGGAACATCAGCCACTGCAGCATCACCAACCACAGCGTGCCTGGAAGGTGAGCGCTGAAGTCTGGCGCATGTGCGCACATGCGTGGCTTTGCAAATTGATCTGTTCTGCTTTATCATAGGCATGTGGTGTGTGCAGTGCGCCCTGCCCGCTGCACACAAACCAGCAGCATTGCCAAACACAGCAGGCCTATCTATGCAGGTGCAGTGGGAATGGACGTTGCCGCAACACAGTGTGCGTGATGCAGCTCAATCTGCAGAATGTGCGCATGCAGTTTATGTTGGCTAGGCTTTGACTTGCCCCTGCTGCGCTGCTGCTGCTGCTGCTGCAGTGGTGCCGGCCTGATGATATCCGGCGGCTCTGCGCACATCCACATCCACGGCACCAACATCAGCCACAACAATGGCTCAGAAGGAGGAGGACTCTACGTGTTCACGGTGAGCTGCTACAGCGCTGTTCACTACAACATAATTTACTGTGCCAAACATCAACTGCTGCTGCTGCTGTTGGGCTGGTCGTGAAGGATGATGCAGCCAGCAATGCTGCATGGTAACAACTACAGCCGGCACGCAGGTGCCTGCAAGTGCTGCAATGCCTGCAGGCAACCAGCTGGACCTTTGTATCGCTGCGCGTGTTGTGCTGCCAGTTTGTGTGCCTGTATGCGGCTGGCTGTGACTACTACTAGGTCGCAACTTGCCAGCATCTCAGGCGTATTGCAGCCAAGCTCATAGCACAAACTCATGTCCCACTCTTCCCCGTGTATATATGCAGTTTGGCCAGCCCTTTCACCTGGCGGTGACAGACAGCCGCATCGCACACAACAAGGCAGCAAATGGTGGCGGCATGTTGTTTCGTGGCGGCAGCATCAACCTTGGCCCTGGCGTCAATCTGTCCCACAACAACGCGTCACAACAGGGGGGTGGCATGGCCTGGCAAAGCGGTTGTTTGGGCGAGGGGAGCTGCCCGAGCGATGTGCAGGTGTCGTGTGATGCTGCGGTGCACAACAACACAGCGGCTGTTGCCGGCGGCGGTGTGTTTCTGGGTGACTCGAGTTTGGACAGTGTGACAGTTTCAACAGACTGCATAAAGGCGGCTGCGCAGCACAACAGCGCGCCGTTTGGCAACAGTGACTTCTTCAGTGTGCGTGGGTCGTGCAGTATGGGGCAAGTGAGCGTGGGCGGTGGCTGGTGCACAAACTGTGCTGCCAACATGTACTCGTTTGATCCAAATGGTACGTCAGTGTGTGAGGTTTGCCCAAATCGTGCAGTTTGTAGGGGCGGCGACAGCGGCATTGAACCCCTGCCGGGTTTCTGGCACTCGCACAACTACAGTATGCAGGTGCATGCTTGCCCAAATCGTGCTGCATGCCAGCCGGGGTTCAGGTCTGCATCTGCTACGGATCCTAATGACGTTGATTGGCAGTGTGCAGAGGGTTATGAGGGTACGTTGTGTGGCAGCTGTGCGTCGGGATTTGGTAAACGCAGCAGCTTTGTGTGTGGCCGTTGCATGTCCCGTCACCAAAGCATCGTTATGTTTGCAGTTGCGATGACGCTTATTCTGTCCCTGCTTGCTTACATGGTGCATGCAACGTACCTTGATAACAAGGACCTGTTTCCAGAGCTACGCGTGTCAGATTGCCTCAAAGTTTTGGTGCTGTACTTCCAGTATGCATTACTGCTGGGCACGTCAACGGTTGACTGGCCAAAGTCAATCAGCGCTGTCTTTTCAGGCCTCGGGTGGGTCTTATCTTCTTGCACAGGCCAGGTGATGTCACTGGATTGCATACTGGCAGGATCAGGAGGTGTGCATGTTCCCCTGGCAATGAAGCGGCAGCTGGTGTACCTGTTTACGCCTTTTGGTATGATGCTCGCGCTCGGCCTTGTGTACTGCTTTGCGTGGAGCGTGTCTGCGCTGGTGCATTATGCAAAGCGGCGGCATGGTTTGTGCACGCTGGCTGCATTTGAGGTCTGGATGGGCGCGCGTCTGCCGATCATTGTGCTGGTTGTGCTGTTTTTCTACTTCCCGTCACTTGTGCGAGTGTCATGGACGCTGTTTGCTTGCTTTCCCGTTGACGAACCGGGGGAGGGGCCATACCCAGAGTACCAAGTCAAACCTGGAGTGTACTTCACACTAGATATGTCACAGCAGTGCTGGCAGGGTTGGCACAAGCGGTGGGCACTTGCTATGGGCATTCCCCTTGTTACAATGTTCTGCCTGGCCATGCCAGTTGGCATTGCGCTGCTGCTGTGGCACAACAGGCATCGCACACACCTCCCGGACTTCCGCCAGCATTGTGGGTTCCTGTATCGCACATTCAGGCCCGGCTGCTTCTGCTATGAGGCCGTTGTGGCGTTCACGACAGTGTGTTTGGCAGCAATCAGCGTGTTCAGCACTGTGATAGGGCCGTACTACGAGTGTGTGCTCTTCACAGTGGTGTTTGCAGCGGCATTGGTGCTGCAGATTTGGCTGCGCCCATTTGCTTTTGATCGCCTGCATTACATGCAGCTTGCTGCGTCCGGCTGCCTGCTTGTCACAAGCTTTGTCACACTCACTTTCTTCAACATGGATCGTGACAGAGATACGTCAGCAGTGTACAAGGAAGTCATGGGCGGTATCATCCTGGCGATCAATGGCATGTTTGTCGTGTACTGCATCGTGTGCATTGTACTGCTAGCACAGGGTGTGGTGCGGCGGCTGTTGCAGCGGCTGCTTACTGCTGAGCTGGCTTGGTGTGTACGGCTGCTGCCTCAAAGCCTAGTCGCGCTGCTGAGGCTGCCGCCTGGCTATCCTTCCTCAGATCCCTCTGCTCCTTTCAACTTGTACAAGCCATCAGCATCGTCAGCAGCAGCAGGGGATCTGGAAGCTGATGTGGCTCAGCGTCACAAAGCTGGCAAGAATGTGCAGCACGAGGAGCAGCACCAAGAGAAGCAGCAGCAGCCATTTGGGTGGAACTGGCAGCAGCGCGGGCCCCCCAAGGAGAGTAAGGCTGGGCCGGTGGCTTCTGACGCCGTCAGTAGCAGTAGCAGGTTCAGTGCTAGTGGCGGGGACACCTGGTACAGCTTCAAGGCAAGTGAGCTGCCAGATGCCTGAGGATGCCAGCCACCCAGGCAGAGCAGGGGGCACGCAAGCTGTGAGTTGCAATGTTGAGGTGTCGCGTGTTGGGTCATGGACGCCTGGCTGGCGTGTGCTGGTGCGTCATGCTGTGGCAGTACCGCACCTTTGAGAATGCAAGTGTATCACTGGCTGTTGTTGCATGGAACAACAGACGCCGGGGTTATGTGTGCTTAGGCTGGTTGCCATATTCGATTGCATGCACCACGAGGGTGAATGCAGACTTTGCGTTGGCCTTGCAAAATGGCCATGAGAGGCTTGTTTTGGGCCTCCAGTGCATGCTCATATGGTCAGGATGCTTGCTTGTTTTTCACCAACACCTAAGCTGACATCATGATGCTTTTGTGAATCTCTTCAATCTGCAAACTTGGTTAGATAAGTTGGTCTGCTACTGTGGGGGAAGACAGCGTTGCTTACTGTCATGCATGCTGCTTGCTTGCACAAAATGCAGCACTGCCACAGCCGCGCATACATGTATGCGTACAGTTACATTGCCTGCATTGTTCTTTGCGCTGTACTTGTGTACCGTTGCTGTGCAGAGGTTGCTGTGGGTCCTGCATAGTTTCTGCTGTTACTGGCGCAGGCACTTTGCCTATTGTTGTCTAGCTAGCTGCAGCACAAGCTTTGCCTGCAGACCACGTACCGATGGCCAGAGGCAGCTCACAAGATGTTCAATACTGCAATTGAGGCTGTACCTGCAAGTTGCTTGAAAGTAACCTGGCAAATGCCGTTTTGTGAAGGTGGTGGGGCTCATGTAAAGCTGTTGTTGCATCCGTCATCCATTGTCGTATCAGCACAAGATGGCTTCTGTTGCTCATGCTTACCTCCAGTGTTAGTAATCGCATCCCATGTCCAGCAGCTCAGCTTGTTTGTGTAGAGTATGTCCACTTGTTTTTGCGCATAGCAGGTGATTTGAGGCACGCAGTTGCATAGCTTCACGTGCTTGTGTACACTGGCCCCGCTCCTCAGGAGGTGCACTGAAAAAATCATCTTTCCACAGCTCCAAGTTGGAGGCTTGTTGAGTTCATGCTTGCATGAACATGGCATCCAAAATTTTGCAGATCCTGGGGGCTGTGCTTGATGCACTTGCTGCATAGGCCAAGCTGTCTTTGGCTGTCCTGCGGCGACGCCGTGCCATCATCATCATCAAATTACCAGATCAAGCCATAGCATCAACGCCACCGGCCCCGCGCCGCCCCGGGGCGGAAGAAAGAGGGAGCACCGCTCCATTATGTTTGCAACTATTACGCACATCCCAAGCTTTCACAAGATACGCAGCAATGCTCCTAGACACCAGTCGGCAAACCCCTTTGCTACCCCAAACATCATCAGAAACGACGCCATGCCAGTCAAAACCTTTGTAGCACAATGTGTCTAGCGCAATCTGGAAGCAGGCCGGTCATACGGTATGACCAGGCGCCATTACCTTCGGTGAAGTTTGACGCAAGCATGCATTTGCATGCAGGTGATGTGGCACCATCCAGTGTATACACAGGGCAGTTCAAACAGAAAGGGTTCCAGCTGATATACACAGCTGGCCTACCGTGCGTGATGATCTTGCATGTGTTGTGAAGTGGAATGTTGCTTGCACTGCCAGAAGCACCATTGGGGTACAACACTGTGTTGTGTGACACTGGGCCAGTGCTCTCTTGCTGCCCGGCTGGTCAACATGGGCGTGTGCAGGAAGCCTTGCAATTCAATGCTGACTCAACTCAGATTGTGCTTCGCATTGACGGCTGGACATGTGTATGTTTGTTTGTTGTGTCCCAGAGAAAAATCCCTGCATGGTGTGCTGGGTCTGGACCTGCACCTATTGGCACCAGGCCCTAAAGTTGTCAGTTGTACACTTCAGGAGAGAATGATCATGGCCATGACCATTGATCAACAACCCAGACAGAATGGGGAGGAACCAGTGTAGTCCTGTGCGGCTTCCTGGCTTCTTTGTGTCTGGCAAGTGTCAGTAACTGTCACAGTGACACAACCCAGGTCTGTGCTGGGGTTTGATGCGAGTCTGCAGATGTGATGTCTGGCCTGTTCAGTAATCGACGGTGCTGGTGGTGATGTTTGAAACCTTAAGGGACACGAAGACGATACCACACTGCACAACCTCTGCAGTTTTGAGCAAGCAGCACTGCTACTGCCCCTGGCTTGCAGCTGTGCCATGGGTGAAATAGGGCCCGCATAACGCGAGCTTTAAGCTTGAAAACCTACCGTACCCCTCGCGTTTAGCTAGCAGGGCTGCCTCCATAGCACTTGGCTTGGGCTTGTTCCCACTCGGCCTCTTTGGCAGCGATCAACCAAACCAGCAGCCATGAGGATTATGATAAAGGGTGGTGTTTGGAAAAACACCGAGGTAAACATAGTGGTGCCTGTGCAGTGCATGCTGCTGCATCATTCGGAACAGCACCCTCATCCTTGTCTGCCGTGCGCTGTAGGATGAGATCCTCAAGGCAGCGGTGATGAAATATGGCCTGAATCAATGGGCTCGCATTTCTTCGCTTATGGTCCGCAAGTCGGCCAAGCAGTGCAAGGCCAGATGGTAGGCAGCAACAGGAGCAAGCAGCAGCAGCACCAGCAGCACCAGCAGCACCAGCAGCAGCTGAGCAGCTTGCAGGCAGCAGATGGATCTCCGTGCCACTGTTCAGAGCATTAAGCTAGCTGTTTTGTTCATCAGCTGTGCATGGCAGGCTGGCTCAACACTGTTGGCACAGTGTTGCAACAGCATGCTGCTGCCCCTGCAGCGCAGCGTTTCACCAGCCTGTGCTGTGCAGCGCATTGTGTTCAAACCAACTCCAGTGCGCAGAGCTCAACAAGCCTTAAAAGTGCAATGCAGCAGCTGCACATATTGGCCTTACGAGCCCAGCACAGCGCATACCCAACTGCAGCATTGCCTATCACCCCACCCTGCATCCCTGCTCCAAAGGGGTATATACTCTCTTGTCAGCATACACTGCAATCACGGTCAGCTGTTGGCTATGCATTTTCACGCACACCTGATCGCTGCCGTGCAGGTATGAGTGGCTGGACCCCAGCATCAAGAAGACCGAGTGGACGCGCGAGGAGGATGAAAAGCTGCTGCACCTGGCCAAGCTCATGCCCACGCAGTGGCGCACCATCGCACCCATCGTGGGCCGCACACCAGCACAGTGCCTGGACAGGTGCGCCTGCAGCTGCAGCTGCGGCAGCTGGTGATTGGGGGGTATGCCATGGCGCAGTTGCTGCATGGTAGTTTGGGCAGTGGACGTACGTGCAGCTGGTGCAGTCAGCTTTGCTTCAGCATACGCAGTAGCGCAACCAAGTGGAACAGATGCAGGGAGTGTCAGTCAAGGCCAGGCTGCCTTTGCTTCACCCAGGCGCTGGGCAGCAGAGCAGTTGAGCAGCAGCTGTCGCATGTTGTGCCGGAAGGCGCAGCAGGCACTGCAACAGCACAGCGCGTTTGGCAGCAGCTGCTATGCTGGCAGGAGCCCCACACACTGCAGAGTTGCGAGAACAGCGCGCCGCCAGTGTTCGTGGCATCGTAACAGCGGCATGCACCAAGCAGCGGCCCCTGGTCGAGAAGCGACAGCAGCACCATCTGTCATCAGAGCAACTGCTTAGTGTTTCTGGTGATGCCTGCACTTCTTTATCAGTTGTGGCTCAACCATGTGTCCTACATTGCCCTCGCTACATGTTTGTGCTCTGCCACAAGCACACGCAAGTGGATGCACGAGGCTGTGTGCAGCGGACTGGTCACATGGCGCTGGGCAACGGTAGCACTCACCACACACACACTGGTGTTCAGACATATACATATCGCGTGCTTTGCTCTGTCGTCCTTGTAAGATAGTTCACGTTCGTTAGGCTTCACGTCTACTGCTGCCTGGGTCGCTTGCAATCACTTGCTTGTATGAAATTGTGAGGTGGCACTTCCTCCGCCTTCGTCAATCATTACCCGCAGGTATGAGCGGCTGCTGGACATGGCGCTGGGAAACGGTAGCAATCACCCCCACCTTTGTCCATACACATCCGCCCTTTGCATCTGTTGTGCGCCCTTTCACATTCCTTGTGCAGGTATGAGCGTCTGCTGGACATGGCGCTGGGCAAGGATGGCAATTACCCGCTCACCGATGTCCTCAACCCTCCTCTGCATCAGTAAAACCTCCTCCGTCCATCTTCTGCCTTTAGTGCCAATTCGTTCGCGCCCAAACGTACACCTGCAGGTATGAGCGGCTGCTGGACATGGCGCTGGACAAGGGCAGCAATCACCCCGCATCTGTGTCCCTACATATAATCATCCGCTTTTGCCTGTGCTGTGCAGGTATGAGCGCCTGCTGGGCATGGCGCTTGAGGTGTAACCCTCCTCTGCGCTATTTGACATGTTGTCCGCCCCCCCCCCCGCGCCCCGCTTTTGCACCAACACCTGCAGGTATGAGCGTCTGCTGGACATGGCGCTGGGCAAGGACGGCAGCTACGACCCAGCAGACGACCCGCGCCGGCTGCGCCCCGGAGAGATCGACCCCAACCCGGAGGCCAAGCCAGCGCGGCCCGACGCTGTCGACATGGAGGAGGACGAGAAGGAGATGCTGGCAGAGGCACGCGCACGCCTGGCAAACACGCGGTGAGTTTACAGGTGGTGTGATATCTTGTATCTCTGTGCCGTACTTGTGAGTTGACAGGTGGTGTGAGATGTCTGTGCCGCAGTTGTGTGGTGCGTTTGTGTAGTGTTGAACTTGGCATTGCAGTTGGCAGGGTTGCGAATGGGATGGGCCACGCATGCAGGGCGGGATGGCTTGGCGGTGAAAGTACAGGTGCAGTGGCGCTCAGCAGCAAGTAGGTGGGTGGGTGATGGTGGGTGACGCTGTGGATATAGGAGGAGGAAATGGGAAGGAGATATCAGCTGCACCATGCCATGCCATGCCTTGGCTTTGCAGTTGCACAGCTTGCTTGCTTGCTCAGAGATCAGCACCGCCGCCACTGGCGGCCGTGCTGCTGCTGCTGCTACTGCAGTGGTAAGAAGGCGAAGCGCAAGGCGCGTGAGAAGCAGCTTGAGGAGGCAAGGCGCCTGGCCAGCCTGCAGAAGAAGCGAGAGCTCAAAGCAGCAGGTGCGGCTATGACGTGGCTGTTACTGTCATGTTACTGTTATGCAAGCAACGGTACAGCAGAGGCAGCTGCAGTGTATGGTGCGCTGACATGCCCGCGTGCATGTCCGTGCGCATCGTACACTATGCAGTGCCTGCATATATGTATATGGTACAGCACAAAGAGTGTCGGGACCTGCAAGCAGGGATGCATGCCGCTGCGCCGCGTGTGTTGCTGCAGGCATTGAGATGCGTGGCAAGGAGCGCAAGTCGCGCGGCATCGATTACAACGCTGAGGTGGCGTTTGAGCGCAAGCCCGTGCCCGGCTTCTACGACACCGGCGAGGAGGCGCGCGCCACCAAGGAGATGCAGCAGGAGTTCAGGCCCACTACGGTTGAGGAGATGGAGGGCAAGCGGCGCAAGGTGCGAGCTGCGGTTGGGCTGTATTGATGTTGTGCATCTGTTGCTCGTACTGTTGCTATCTATTACCGGTGCTGTCGCTATCTATTGCTCCTGCTGTCATGGTAGCTGTGAGCAGCCAATGATGACACTCGCAAGTGGTTCACTGTGCATAAGATCTGTCAGGGTGTTGGCCTGCCTCTATGTTTGTTTGTTTAGATGGTTGGATTTTGCTTGCAAGACGGCGCTGACGAAGCGCAACGTATAACATGGTCAGCAGCTGATTGCTGAATTGCTGAAGTGGCTTTTCACCGCTTGCCTGCTTGCTACCTGCCTGCAGGACATTGAGGAGGCGCTGATGAAGCGCGACGTGAAGCGCCAGAAGCTGACGGAGGGCAAGAACGTGCCTGAGCTGGTGGCGCGCGTCAATGAGAGCAACGCGGCAGCGCTGCGGCGCCGCACAAAGATGATGCTGCCAGCGCCACAGGTGGGCATGCAGTTGGGGTTCGCTGAAAGCATGCTCCGCGAGTTGCCAGGCATCTGTCTGGGGACAGAGCGAGCTGGGTGCTTGATGTGTATGCCACTGGCAGCTAGGTGCGCATAGACATGAGGGTGCTGTTTGCATTGTTGCCAGGAAACTGGCTGCGAATTGCATGGGTTTGACCAAGTTTCTTGGGGAATGAAGAGAGTTGTATGGGTGGGAAAGGTGTGCTGCAGCTGGCAGCTTGCCAGCAGGCTTGTGTGCCTACAATGTTTGTTCAAACTCATCTGCATGCTGTGTCTGCGCCTTCAGGTGTCTGAGGCAGAGCTTGAGGCGATTGCGCGCATGGGTGAGGGCGCAACGCTGGAGGCTGAGCTGGCAACAGGTGCAGGGGGCGAGGCCACACGGCAGCTGCTGGGGGAGTACCAAACACCAGCACGGTGAGCACAGGCGCTTGCAGGATGAGACAGCAAGGATAAGCAGGTGCTGTCTCTGCGTATGGGGCTGCAGCATCGCGCCTAGGGGTTGCAGCACCGCGCATAGCATTGTGGGTGTGTTCGCTGCCAGACGCCAGCACGGTGAGCACGAGCTCTTGCAGGACAGCGGAATGGCGTGGTGTAGCCACTGTTTTTCGCTGCTGTTTGTGGCTGCGAGACAATGCTTACGGCGCCCAGGGATGCAGGATGGTCATGCAGTCAAGGACTAGTAGTTTGCAAAGAGCTGCCACGGCATGCATAGGGTTGTGGTACGTGCAGGTCCTCGCTTGCTGTGGGCAACTGCTTGCATTGCAGGGATATGCTGTCGCTCTGCCTGCGATCGGCTCTCTTCAGCTTCCGCTTTGCATCAGCTCACCTGCACTTCGCTGCTGTTCCGCTGCCGCTGCTGCAACTGCACTTGCCTCACGTTGCAGGTTTGCAACGCCCATGCGCACACCACGCACCACTGTGGGTGGCCAGGACTCCCTCATGCAGCAGGCAGCAAACTTAGCCAAGCTGCGCGACCTGCAGACGCCACTGCTGGGCGGTGAGAACCCAGAGCTCGTAGGCATGGACTACAGCGGCATCGTGCCGCAGCGCAGCACAGCAGCAACACCCAACCCGCTGGCCGCAGCAGCTGCTGCAGCAGGCATGACGCCTGCAGGCCCTGGCGCAACACCTGGGCTGGGCCGCGCAGGCAGCAGCGCAGGTTTGTTAGGCGCTACGCCAGGACGTTCCGGCAGCGGCAGCATTGCAGGCGTTGCTAGCACGCCGTCTGCGCTTGCGATCGCTGGCGGCGCTACCCCAGGCGGCGCTGCACTCCTCTCGTCCGTCCGTGGAGGCGGCGGCATCCCCGGCGCTACTCCAATGCGCATCAGGGACCAGTTTGGCCTTAACGAGGGGTTAGGCGAGGGGCTTGAGGGGGCGAGCCTTCGCGCGCAGAAGGCTGCTGCTGCTGCGCTGCGCAGCGACCTGCGAGCAGGGCTTGCGGGTCTGCCTGCTCCCGAGAACGAGTATAGTGTCGCGCTGCCTGAGCTGCCAGATGATGAGGCTGAGGCAGCGGTTGAGGAGGATGCTGCGGATGTGAAGGTGCGCAAGGCGCGGGAAGCTGAGGCTGCGCGGAAGGCTGAGGAGCGCAAGAAGACGCAGGTGGGTGGTGCGGTGTGATACGCGGTGCGATGGCGAGGGGGCGGCGGGAGGTTGCGGTTGCAGGTGCATGTTGTGTAGTGCTTGCAGATGCACAGCCAGTTGAGTGCGTTCGCCTGGACGCTTGACCTGCCTTTATCTGTGACCACGTGTGTGAGTGTGTCTGCAAGCGCTGCAGCATGGGCTGCCTCGCTGGTGACTTCGGATTTTTTACCGCAGCATCTGTCAGGATGCTGGTCTTGCCTCCTTTCCTGCTGCTGTTTCTGTCTGCTCAGATGCAGTGGGCTGCCTGGCCCCCTGACCATATGTCGACACAAGCAAGCACTCTGCACCCACTTTACTCGCTGCTGTGGCCATATTCGTCCGCCTGCAGGTGCTACAGCGCTTGCTGCCGCGGCCCAGCAGCATCCAGGGCCTGCCGCAGCCCAAGGCCCCTGCTGAGCTGGCAGCGATGAGCCTCAGGGAGCGCGCTGAGGCTGAGCTGTTTGCTGAGCTGGCAGCGCTCGTGGAGCACGACAACGCAGCGCACCCGGTTGCCAAGGATGGGGAGGGCAAGAGCAAGAAGGACAGGAAGCGGCGCGCAAAGTGAGTGGCAGCGTGTGTGCTGGTGTAGCTGCCACGACTGTAAAGTTTCGCACACGCATGGTGTTGAAGCGATAGCAATCATGACTCATTCAGATGGTGGTGCTGACAAAGCACACAAATTGTCTTGCCATGGCGCGGGCGTATGTCTGCGGCAGCGCGCTCAGTTGCTGAACAGCTTGTGCTGCTGCTGCTGCCATCCTTCGAGAGGCCATGCCTGCTTGTATGTGGCATGCAGCACGGCAGCAGCGTTCCACAAGCGCAAGTGCGCCTGCTGCAACTATGTGTGTGCTGCAACTATGTGCTGTGCTGCAACTATGTGTGCTGCTGCAACTATGTGTGTGCTGCAACTAACTATGTGTGTGCTGCAACTATGTGTGTGCTGCAACTATGTGTGTGCTTCAACTATGTGTGTGCTGCAACTATGTGTGTGCTGCAACTATGTGTGTGCTGCAACTATGTGTGTGCTGCAACTATGTGTGTGCTGCAACTATGTGTGTGCTGCAACTATGTGTGTGCTGCTCTGCGTCCTGTGTGTCCTGCGTAGGTGTGCTGAGGATGCAGCTCCGCACCAGATGGTGCGCCCGCTGCGGCAGTTCAGCGTTGAGGAGATGGATGCTGCACGTGCGCTGCTGGCTGAGGAGACGAAGGGCGTTGCTGCTGCCATGGGGCATGAGGGCGTGGCAGCTGACGAGTACCTTGAAGCATGGCGGGCCACTGTGGATGAGTGGGTGCTAGACGGCAAGGTGAGGCACTTGGCAGGAGTGGTAGGGGGGGTATGCGCGCGGCTCTTGAGTGTTTGTTGTGCGCACGGCTATGAGGTGCTCTCCATGTTGCTGCCCTGTGTGTGTGTGTGGTTGTGGGCGTGTGGTTGGCGGAAGAGACAGCGGGAGTTGCCGCAGCCGTGGGGCATGAGGGCCTTGCTGCTCTCTAGTCTTGAGGCGTGGCGGGCCACTGTGGATGAATGGGTGCTAGACGGCAAGGTGAGGCACTGGCAGATGGACGTCGCGTGTTTGTGGTTCGTGCGGCTCTTGAGGGATTTGTTGTTGTCCAACGGCTATGAGTTGCTTCTGATGTTGCTGCCCCTTGTGACTTTATGGTTTTAGGTGTGTTTATCTGTCAGCAGCTCTGCACACTTTGACTGCTCACGACTGTCACTGCTGTCACGGCGTGTGTTATAGTCGCTGCACAGTACCTGACACCCAAATGTTTTGCTGTCTGACGTGCTGTGCAGGGTGCGGCTGTGCGCAAGGCGAGCGCCACCCCTGCGATGCGCATTGACGCGCTACGTCGCGACTACGAGCTCACGCGTGGTGAGATGGAGAGCCAGGCGCACCGCGCAGCGCGGCTTGACAAGAAGGCGGCGATTCTAGTGGCAGGGCTGCAGCAGCGGCACACCAAGCTGACTGGCCAGCTGGAGGAGGTGGCGCAGCAGGTGGGCTTTGTTATTTGACGTGTTATAACACCATATTGGGAAGGCTTAGAGATGGGCTTGCCAAAGGAGGGCGTGTGATGGTGTGGAACGAGTGAGTTAGTGATGCGCAAGCGTTCAACAGATTACTGGTTCGTGGCTTGAGAGGGCGTGTTTGGACAGGGCATCAGCACTGGACCAACACGCTCCTATCTGTCCATATTGCCCAAAGGTGTCATGCCCCCTTTCAAGTGTCAGTGACTGGTGGTGTGGCTGTGATGCCGACGTGAGAGGCGTGTCAGTTTCTTGACATCAGAACATTCAAATAAGCAGCGGACTTTGCAGGAGCTGGGCTGTGCTAGTTGTACTGCTGGTGAGAGTTGTTTGGCGCTGGCGCTGCTGTCCCTGTCAGACTATCAGTGCGGTGTGTGGCTGCTGTTGATGCAACTGCAGCGATGATGGCACATCATGTAGGGCAGTGTCATTCGCTTGCTTATATGCTGCTCAAATGCGCGACTGTGGCTGCAGGTGCACGATGCTCAGATTGAGCTGACGGCGTTCCAGGCGCTGCAGCAGCAGGAGCAGCTGACAGCGCCGGACCGCATCGAGCGCCTGAAGCTGCTGCTGCAGGGCCAGCGGGACAGGGAGCTGACGCTGCAGCAGCAGTTCAGGCAGCTGGGGCAGCAGCGCGACGATTTGCAGGAGCAGCTGCAGAGCCTGCAGCAGCAGCGGAGACAGCAGCAGCAGCAGGCAGTGGTTGCCGGGTGATGCAGCAGCAGTGGTCAGTGTTCGCACGCGTGCTGGTGTCTCAGCATATGCACAGATGGGCTAGGTGCGAGGGCTGCAGGATGCCTTGTGAGCGCTTTGCACGGGGTTTCCAGTTGCACTTTGCGCAGGGTGCGTGGCACATTGTGTCTCCTCTGCCGAACATAGATACCACTGATATATTTTGCGGGGCAGGCAGCTGCATTGACAGCCAGTTTGTGTTGGCCCCGACAGTTGCTTCTTTTGCTGCGTATCTTGTGAAAGCTTGGGATGTGCGTAATAGTTGCAAACATAATGGAGCAGTGCTCCCTCTTTCTTCCGCCCCGGGGGGCGCGGGGCCGATGGCGTTGATGCTATGCCTTGATCTGGTAATTTGATGATGATGATGAGTTGCTTCTATTGTGTGGCGTGTGTCTTGGGTTCGATTGTGCCTGGAGTTGCCAAACACGAGGCCTTTTGTCTCAGTTTTGTGTGCCAGCAACAGGCATGCTAGTGCAGTTGATAGCAGCCTGTCGGTACCTGAAGTCGTGGTGTAGCTTGTCAGTGCCGCGCAGTGGCTTTGAGGGTTGAACACCAAGCAGGCTGTGAAGGTGCGCGCCTGCCAGGCGCAAGTTGCCCTGTGGTGCCCATATGCATCAAGTTGGCGGCTGCCTGCTGCGTAATGCTGTCATGGGAAAGACCAAACCCGGTCAAACTTTCGTATGTCAAGGCAATGTTCCTGTTATGTAACAATGCTCCGAGCATCGTTCTTAATGGGGTGACACCGTCTCAATTTGTTGTCAATGGGTTGTGAAGATATGCAGCGCCACAAGTGGTGATCGCCGTGCGCACAGCGCTGTCTAAGTCGCAATGCACACTGAGTGTGCAACCCCACTAGGATGACATGCATATGGTTCAGATGGGCGCAGGCCGTTGACTGAACAGGTGAAAGCTGCCAACTCGAGGGAGTGGCGCACGTCTTAGAGACACGTAAGGCAGCGCCGCGCTGCGGTGGCAGGCTGACAACGGTACCGCATGGCATGCAAAGCCATGGCATCATGTCAGTCACAGTGTGCACACGCGCTACGTCACATGGCATTTCCTGTAGTTCAGGATCCGTCTAAATTCGTTCTTTTGACATTTGTTTTCTGCAGTGTTGTGCACGCTAGTGCTGCATCCTTTCACACGCTGTGCGCCTACATATGGCATATGTAGGCTGATCCCTGACATGCTATCAGGCATCGATGTGCAGTCAGCAACTTGATCCACATTTCGAAAGTTACATGGGTAATCTCGCCCGTTTGAGGATTCATTTCCTGCTGCTTGTGCAAGCAGTACTTACTGCACTCAGTGCAGTGCCGCGGTGCGGCAGAGACCAGTGCAGCACAACAAACCTGCGCACCAGCTGTGTGCGTATGCCTCATCTTGAACAGCATATGTACACAGCCTATCCGCCTTGCCCCAAACATATGTACACTCGTGTACTGCAATGTTGTAATGTGTTATGCACTTTTGAACAGGAGGTGGCTATCCGATAGCCTTAGGCTAAGGCTTGGCCACTGGAGGCGTCACAGTGAAGGTCTTCTTCTGCAGGTCGAGTGTTGCGAGTGGCTTGCTGGGCAGCTTGGGCACGCTGAAGCTGGCCCACTTCTTCTTGGCCAGCTCAGCAACCTTGGTCGGCAGCACAATCTTGAGCTCCTTCAGTGCACGCTGGCTGCTGGCTGATGCATCCACGCTCATCTTGCTGTCAGATGCGTCAACGCTGAGCGACAGCGCTGGCTTCTTGGGCAGGGCAAAGGAGAGGCTCTTCTGGGGCAGGCAGATGCACTCCTCCTTGCACTCCTTGTTGGGCACCTTGGTGCACTTCTCAACCTTCTCGGTGGTCTCAGTGCACTTGAGCTCCGGCAGGACAAAGGGAACGTCAACGCACACGTCATGGCACTGCAGGTCCAGGTCAGCCTTGGGCAGGCCCTGCAGGCGCCTGCCTTCAGCTGCTGCCTGCAGGGTGGCTGGGGGTGCAGAGGGGTTGACTGCTGCTGGTGGCGTAGATGGGTTGGCGTTGTCAGCCTGGGGCAGGGTCGGCAGCTTGAACTCAGGCAGGGCCAGGCTCAGGCTGGGCTTGCACTTCTTCTCACAGAACTGCTTGGTGATGGTCTTCTTCTCAATGTCGCAGTGCTTCTTGGGCACGTCCACAGTCAGGCACTGCTTCTCCAGTGTGATGGTGCACTTGTCCTTGCAGATCTTCTTGCAGGGCGCTTCAGACACTGTCAGCAGCGGGACCTGCTTCTTCTTGATGGACAGGTCGACAGACACCTGGGGCGCGGACAGCACTGTAACGCCAGAGGAGGGTGCTGCAGCAGTGGCCTGGGCTGCTGCTGCTGTTGCCTCCCCCTTGCTCAGGCTGAGGTCCAGGCTGGCACTAAGGCCCTTGTCGGCTGCAGGCACAGGCAGTTGCAAGCAGACAGAGCAGGGTTCAAACATTTGCACGAACATTGAGACTGAGAGAGCTGCATGCATGCAGCAGCAGCTGCTGCCAACTCCTTCTGTGCTGTCACCAGGGTGCTCTGCTGCTCGCTGTCAAACATAGCATCAACTGCAGACCATTATCATGAATTTTATATTCATGAATATCTTGCTGCAAACTGGCGCTCTGCCTGCTCGCGTATCTTCCGGAAGACGGGCAGCTGCTTGCCACTCACCATTTGCCGCACAGAAAGCCAGAGCCACCACGGCAACACACAGGACCTGCAGCAAAGCAAAGCAGATGCATAAGTTGTTTCCGTTGGTCTTGAAAGGGATGCACTGGGCAGCCCGGAACACGCTTAGCAAGTGTCCGGCCCGGGAATGCAAGCAGAGCCAACGCGATTCAGCTCCGCTGCCCTCTATCCATGCCCAGAACATGTCTTGAACTCGAATTGTCTCTGAAGCTCACCATGCGACTCTGCATCTTGACAATGGCGATGTAGACACAACAGGGAGCTCCCTCGAGGGCGCCTGACAGGTCCGTTGTTGAGGAGGGATCGGTCACTAGGTAGCTGAACTAAAGAGCAGGTTGCTCAACTCTGCATGTGGCATGGGCTTATCAGTGTCGGATTGACCGGGGCCTCGGCTGCCCAGGCCGGTGTCTAGTGTCTAGCTCGGATCTGCTTTGTCGCGCCAGCCTTCCTGCGACCGTCGCCTGCCAGTACTCGCTTCGAAAGGTTATTCAGAATATAATGTTGTTGCGATGCTTTGAAATCAGCGGCCTGCCGTCAGCGATTCATGAAATTGAGGTATCAACCCACCTGAGCATTTGTTGCTGCATATGGGCTTTGCGCTTGAGAAGTCTGCAGATAAGAGATGGTTGTGTTTATATACGCAAATATTGACATATAAACCTGCTTGGACGGGTTACCAGGACTGAGCAGCAGCCCACACTGAGGTGGTGCTGCAGCAGCAGACGCAAGCTGTGGCAGCAGCATGCGCATGCATGCAGAGGTTGCATGCAGAGACACTGCAGAGGTGGCACCTCTCTTGCACGGTTTGAGTGTCTGCTGGACTCGTCACGGCGCGCAGAACATGCTCTTACTAATGGGTGGTTCGTCAGCGCCTGCTGTTGCAGTTCGATGTTGCTCCTGCTGATACACCAAAAGGTGTCACCTACTTGGAACATGTTCCACCTGTACAGGTGGCTACATACGGGTGATGCTGTTTCGAGTCAGACTACCAGGCACACATAAACTGCATGATGCGCTTGAGTAAAATCAGGCTGCTGCCATGCTACACTGCCGTACTTAAGCCAAGGCATAGCAGACTGCAGCCACACGCCTCAACATGCCATGGAAGTTACAGCATATACAGCACCACGCAACCTGCCCAAGCTAAGACCTTCACACCCTCCCTACCATTGTTGCTGCAGCATAGAGGTGGTTTGAGATAGCAACAGCGACACCTGCCAGCAAGCAGGCGCCCAGGCGCATGCAGCATGCATGCGATGAACAGCTGCGCTTGGCGCTGTTGCTGACGGTGCTGCAGCTGTGCGTGATACCTGCAAAACTGCAGTGCACGCAACACTGCAAATGAATATTCGATGACTTACCACGGCGTTCAGACGCAACTAGAGCAGACTCATGGCCATACAGCATTGCAGTGCCAGGAACCAGTCACCTGCATGCAGAGCACTGCACCGTGCATGCACTGCGCAGTGACTGACTGCAATGCTGGACGGCACAGGCCAAGAATGTTCGAAGATTGCAACAAAAAACTTGGTGAAGCAACCTGATGCTTGGCGAAGCTCCCCACTGAAGTCAACGGTGACCAGCAAAGAACACGCCAGGAGAACAGGCACCGGCGCGGTGCTGCAACCGTCAGGTCACGTGTGCCTGAGGTGACGGGTAATGCAAGACCACCAGGCCTGAGTCCCTCAAATATCCTGCAGTATACCGCTAATGCGATCGATGTTTGGTCGAAGATTTTATCAGGGTGCCCGACTGTCCAAGGTTAGCTGTTGTTAGATGACTGATGCTGTGGGCGGCATCGTCAAGTGCACTGCACTAGCTAGCTCCATCGCGGAATCACCTGCTAGTACCACGTAATATGACCTCGACCTACTGTCATGTATCCCGCTAGGTAGCTGACCTGTGCTGTCTGCAGCTGCACTGCACGTTGACATGCGCAATAAGGGGCAAGCAGGAGAAGGAGGGTATGCCGCGATGAAGATCCTTCCCTGGCGCCTCTGTAAGAAGAAGAAGAAGCGCACTAAGACACCGCGAAAGCAGCGTAGTTCTCCAAGTTGGTTTGGTTGGCGGGCACTCTACTACAGAAAGGCGGCAAGATAAACTACAGCGAACTAGCACTCTGAGTGAGCGAACTAGGGTGAGGGTTGCGTTAACTACGTTCTATTGAACTCTAGCAAGAGGCGGCGCTGGCACAACTTGCTACTACTGCCGTCTGCTATTGCCAAAAGCACTGAGAGCCAGCTGTCCTGCAAAATGCAAGCTGTATCGAGGCTGAACTAAGCTAGAAGCGGGTTAGATCTAGATCTGGATGTGAGATCTCAAAGAGAGACTCACACACACCTGGAATTGCCGTTGTAAGACAAGCCTAGA
The DNA here is from genome assembly GCA_902809745.2 of Tetradesmus lagerheimii. Taxonomy (NCBI): domain Eukaryota; kingdom Viridiplantae; phylum Chlorophyta; class Chlorophyceae; order Sphaeropleales; family Scenedesmaceae; genus Tetradesmus; species Tetradesmus lagerheimii. Next base: position 167,789 of record CADDIJ020000311.1, on the reverse strand, counting down.
GAGTTACCATGAGAGAAGAGGACCAACACTTCTGCACTGAGGCAAGACAGCTGCACTGAGGCAAAAGCACACTGAGGCGCTGACAGAACAAGAATAAGAACCAGAAAGAACAATAGCAAACTGACAGTGAGGGAGAGAACGAGAACGTATCAAATCAACCCTGGCCAGGCAGAGGGAGCACCATCTTATATGCACCTGGCCAGGGAGACCATCAGACAAGTGACAGCTGTCACACCCGCGATCTCCATGGTAACCATAGAACACTCAGCCACGTACAAATCTGCACAAGCACAGCAATCGACCTGTCACAGTCGCTGCCAGATGCTTATCTGTACGGTTCGGTCAAACTCCATCCTTGCAACTCGGTCCTTCTCACCATCTGCTGGAATTGGCACTACACTTGGCCAATTATACCTTCTACTACAATCGCATAACAATACACTGTCCGACAACTCAAGCAGGTGACCACACGCCACAACTGCCTAGGCGCTGACACCTCCGACCTAGCTGGCACTTCCTGTCCAGCATCTTCCACTTCACACAAACATCATGCGCATTGTGCAATACAAGCGCGACCGACACATAAGATTACGGTACCAGCTGCGATGCAATGCACGGACAACCCCGTCATGACGACCTGCCACGTGGTCATGACTCGATCGTGGGGGCACACACTCGCACACACTGACGATGTGCCATTGAGTAAACACACGCATATGACTATTACTGCGATATTGACCATCTGCATAGTCAAGTCAACACCTTGACTGGCTGCTGCTGACAACTTTTGCTGCTCCAAGGCATGTTCCAGGACAGCAGCAGCCCAGTACACTGTCTCCTCCACAGTGTAGAACACAGCATGCTCCCGCAGTCAAACGCACAATCGTCGCAGATCTGACACAGTGGCTGCAGAACAAGTTACAAGAGGCTGACATTGAGCACCTTGTGGTCATACCAGATGCCCCAAAAGGCCACACTGGCAGCAGCAGCAGCAGCACTGGAATGAAGATCAAGTGGCAAGTGCTCAACAGCTCCAGCACTGTTGTTACTGTTGACCATGTCAGCAGCTCAGCTGCTGGGCAGAGTTCCTGCACCTCAGCAGCCGGAACCCTCACCGCCAGCAGCACATGCCACCCCGCGCCTCCGCAGCAGGCAGCAACGTTGCAGTGCTCGTGCAGGGATCCAATGGCTTGGTTCGCATGCACCAGCTTGCGCTTGCAACAGCAATCGTGAAGCGGCTGCGTCGCGCACACTCCATCAGCTTGCAGTACAGCAACCATACAGACATGGGGGACTCCCTAGTGCTGTTCAGCAGGTCAGGACTGCCGTTGGAAGCAGCCTTTGCAGCAACGTCAGTGTTCAGGGACGCCTTCAACAAGGTGTATGAAACCGGGAAGTGGGGCCAGGAAGGTGGCGGCAGCGGGCCAGGTGAGCGCTGCTAAGGTGGCATCGGCTGGGCATGCAGCGGGTTCCTACAGAAATGCGGCATCAAGTGTTTGGGCCGGCAGCATGTTGTCGACAGCAGCAGCGGCAGCAGCGGCAGCAGCAGCAGCAGCAGCGGCAGCATCGACCATGGTCAGGGGCATGATTACACGCATGCAAACTGCCTGACAGCTGGTGATGCCAGCTGTACCATCTCGCAGCCTTATCAGCAGCTCCAGCCAGCAGCAAGGACAGCAGCCGTTGCACTGCTGGCTGTCGCATCATCACTGTAGAGCGATAGCGCCGTTCCTGCAACCACCTGTCAACATAGAGCACTGTATTGGCTTGGTTGCGGTGGCATTTGTCACCTGGCAGTTAGGACAATGCCTTTGGAGCACCTCCAACCAGCAACACACACAAACAGGTGTCTGCACCAATGGTTGGAGTGAACTTCACCAAGAACATCCGCGCCACTCTCTTGGACGTGATCAGCCGCTGCAACATCACCTCCATGCTGGACTCATCCTGCGGAAGCATGCTGTGGATGCCCACCCTGCTGCAAGAGGTTGAAGCCACGCAGCCCGGGTTTAGGTTTCACGGAACAGATGTAGCATGCACTCTGATTGATAAACACAAGCAGACCTTTGCAGAACACAAGGACTGGCGCTTTGAGTGCGTCAATTACGCCAACGAGCTGCTGCCTTCAGGTTATGAGCTGGTGTTTAGCAGAGACTCTCTGCAGCATCTGCCGCTGCATTCGTCTTGGCAGTTTCTGAACAATGTGCGGGCGACTGGCGCAAAGTGGCTCCTTGTGGGCAGCTATATTGAGGCCGGCGCAGCCACCAATGTAGATATCCCAGCTGGCGAGTACTACTCTGTTGACCTGTTGCAGCAGCCCTTTTGTGCGAGGCATCCGGTTGAGGTGTTTCCTGAAAATGATAGTGAGAAGAAGCACATGCTGTTGTTTGATCTGGCAAAGATGACATGGCATGATACCTTGGACGATATGCTATACGCAGGCCGCAGCGTCTTGCTGTTACAGTTTAGGTCTGGATGCTGGGCAGGAATTTAGGCTGAACAGAACCTGCTGTTGCTGCAGTGTACACTGCAAGCCAGACACAGGTTGTTGTGGCTGTGGTTGTGGTTGTGTTGTATGTTGGTCTGCAGGTCCAGATGTGGGCACAGCCTACTGCAGTAGCCAGCTGGTAGAGTGTGCTTGCAGTGCAGGCTGAAAATGCAGCCACTTGCCGCGGCGGCTGCGGTGTTGGGGATGCACCTCCCACACGTCGGCCCGACGCTGTTGAACAGCAGCAGCAGCAGCATGGCAGTAGCGTGGTGGCCTGGAGGCCATCATGCTAAGGAGGCAAGCTTGTGCCAAAGACATACGTGGGATGGTTGGTGTGCTGTTCCAAGCAGTGTAGGGCCTACGTACACAGTAGGGTGCCGTTGACCGGCGCCGGTTGTTGTGTGTTGCATAGTAGTACAGTTTACAGTAGGGTGCCATGAGTGGTGGTGACTCACCACTAAAGTGTAGTACAGTGGAGTGGAGAGACCAGTGCCAGTCATGAGTGATGAGTAGCTTGTGCTGGTATTTTTTTATTGCCAGCCTGTGCAGCCTGCAAGTTGCCATTTGCGCCCCTAAGCGCCACAGCAAGCTGTTTGAATCTCACGTTTTACCTGGGTATAACCCAGATGGCAGGTTGTGCTATGTATGCGCCTTTTGGTGCTATGATTTAGAGGAGATATCTTTGCATCGTTCCAGTGGCCACTGAAGTTGAAACTTCTTGCAGCAGCGGCGTGTCACTGTGCAATGACAGCTTGCATAATGCAGACGGTTCTCCCTGTGACGCACAGATGTTGCACAGTGCAACTGGCTGTGTTGCAGTGCTGCAGTACGGCCATATCATCTCAATGCACGTGTACATGTATGGTGCACGCAGCATGCTGATGCGGTGTCATATAGAGCAGCGTGTGTTGCTGCACGGGTCACCTGCACAGGGTATGTGTGCTTGGCTGCTGCCCTGCGAGCATTGCACGCAGTGACAAATTAGTGTGCTCCGGCAATGTGGCGTCATGACTGGTTGCAGCCATGGCTATCGCCTTGCATGCAGCAGCAGTTTGCTGCCGCCCAGCCTGTATGTATACAGGCTACGTAGCTTCCACATCTACGTGGTTCAAGTATTTCGTGAAGTCCCAAACTTGGTTACAGAGGCCCCCATCTTCGGTCATGAAACGTATGTATCGGATCTCTGTGCCACATGCGTGTTGCAGCATGTTGACTGCATGCCATGCAGTTGAATGCAGATGATATGAACTGACAGTCACCAAACAGACAGGACCAGACGGAACTTCCGTCAGCGGCGCTGCATCACAAAAGGAGAGCAATTATCACTAAGGAGTCGAGTGCTGTGTAACCTCCCGCCCAACCATAGGTCTGCTGAAACACATGACTCATATGATATGACTTGCCGAGAACCTCTGTACACTCAACAACAGGCATGCCTTTACACCAATGCCGATGATGCAATGCAAGTCACCCTGTCAAAGCCTAATGCACACCAACTGCAGCGGCACTCTCACTGCGCACAGCTGCTGCATGCAGCTTGATCACCTCAGCTGCTGCTGCTGCATCAGCAGCTAGGGTCACACGGGGTGCTGCATTGGCGGTCGCAATCGCCTGCTGCTGCTCTGCTGCTGTGCGTGTGCTGGGCAGGTCAAAGATGGACTTGTAGGTGTTGCTGATGGGGCGTGGCAGGTCAGCCTCTGTCAGGGCCACGCCACCCAGGTGGGCCCAGCAGGGGTGGATGTCACGCACATCACGCAGCGCACGCCAGTACGCCACACCACTCTTCATGCCGCCACCCACACCAACCTGCAGCATAGCCTGGCCCCTGCGCACGCCGTCTGTGGACTCAATGTAGGACCAGGTGTACCAGGTGCTGGCGCTGCTGGTGTTGCCGAAGTCGCGCAGGCTGGCAAAGCTGGGCATCATGGCCTCAGCAGGCAGGCGCAGGCCCTTCTGGATGCCACGCAGGATGGCGTAGCCGCCAGCGTGCAGCAGGAAGTGGTCAGCGCAGCGCGTGTAGTCTGGCTGGAAGGGTGCAGGAGCGCTGCAGAGGCGGCCCTCTGACAGCTGTGCTGCTGCTGTCTGGATGTAGTTGACTGCGGCCTCCGCGTACTGACCCCAGGTCATGATGCGGGGTGTCATCTTGCGCACCCCCTTCTCCAGGACGTTGGCGGCCTCACTGGGCAGTGTCTTTGTGATGATCATGCCGTTGATGCCCTCCTCATCAGGCTCCCAGTTGAGCGCGTTGAACGCCCTGTCGCTGGCGCCGGTGTGCACGCGCAGGCAGTGCTGCAGCTGGTACTTGCTGCGCGCCCTCCAGGCCGTGTTGTTGGTGAGGATGCTGGCAGTGCCGCCCATGCGGAACAGCGCGTTGGTCACCAGCGCCTCCTTGCGGTGGCCTGCGTAGAAGGCGCTGGTGATGACCTCGCTGCTCACAAACAGGCAGATCTTGCCCGGGTGGGCCTTGAGCATGTCGCGCACCAGGTTGAGCCCAACCACGCCGAACGCGCAGCCCATGCCGCCCATGTGGTAGGCCTGCACATCCTCGCGCATCTTGAACATGTTGATGACCATGCTGGCAATGGAGGGCGTGGGGCAGTAGATGGAGGTGTTGGTGATCAGGATGTCGATGTCGGTGGCAGCCAGGTCTGTCTTGCGCAGCACCTCGCTGATGACCTGGCTGTACACCATCTTGCACTCAGCCTGGGCGTTGTTGAGGTCTGTTGCCGGCTCAGCAGTGAGGGTGGGCTGGACGCAGGCAGGGATGGCGGTGCGGGTGAGGCTGATGCCAGAGGCTAGGAAGATCTTGGACACAAAGTCAACCTTCTCCTGGGCAGCACACTGCGAGGAGGCACAGCAGCAGCAGCAGGCGAAGGCAACACAGTGTCAGCACATGGCGTGCACCACTACCACAGTGCATGAGCAGCTTCAGCGTGCTGTCACGGCAAACATCGGATGCAACTGCATAAAAATATTTGCGCTGCTGACACGAGCCACTTATTTTGCCAAAGCAGTGAATGCACCACGATGCCATAGTATGCCAGAGCAGTGTTACCAGGACTCTGCCACAGCTGCCTAGCAAGCATGCTGCTCCTGCACAGCACATAGCTGCATACAGATCCAGCCGGCTGCTCATTCAATATCATAGTATGGTGACAGCAGCTTCAAGCACTTGGATTGCTGCAAAAACCGAGGAATGCCGGCAGCAGCACCCACCTTCCACTTGCGTGCTGCCTCCTGGCTGGCATGGAAGTCCACCTTCAACTCGTCGGGGGCATCTGCAGAGGGCATTGAGATATTGAAACTTCGTAAGTCCAAGTAGATATATGTGCACCAAGCAGCTACGGGCATGGCAGGGGGTTGCTGTGCGGAGGATGGCGGACAGGCAGCCCGCCAAAAGCCAGCGTCGCACTCACCGAACATGGAGTAGTCCACCAGGTAGACTGGCTGGTTCGCCATTTTGTTACTGAAACGGAAGACTTCAAGCAATGGAAGTAAGGCACGGGAGCTCTTGTTGGCTCAGAGAATCGTCGGCTCCCGCAGGCTATCACTGACGAATACTCGGAGGACTGATTGGAACTGGTAAGCAGAGAGACATTTGGTGAAGAAATGTGTGCAATGGCGGTCCTTATATACTCTTGTATCGGTCCACCGGCGCGGCATCCCGGCTGTGCCGCATCCTGACCTCACTGACAGATCCGGGCTGTCCGGTGACTAGCCCCAGCTTCGCGTCGCAGGCAGCAGCTGGCCCGGCTGCAGTGACTCTGTGTCCCAAAATGCACTCTTTTTACGATGTCACGACCACATCTTGTGCACACTGCACATAGAGTCAACAAGCAGCAGCAGCTGCTGCGCATGCAATAGTGCTGTGAGCGGTCGTAAACATCAAGGGCCTGCACCGAAAATATGCTGCAGCCAAGCCTCAGGTCTCATCGTAGTATTGGTGAGATAGTGATACAACGATGGCCAAAATTTCCCCGCAAGTTCCCTCCTCGGCAGTCGACCAGCCGTGGCCACGACCAGCAGTGCAGTAAGCGGTCGTAAACATCAAAAGCCTGCACCGAAAAATATGCTGCAGCCACGCCTCAGATCTCATCGTAGTATTGTTAAGATAGTAAAACAACGGTGTTCAAAATTTGCCCGCAAGTTCCCTCCTCTGCAGTCGACCAGCCGTGGCCACGTGCAGCAGTGCAGTCACAACGTTGTTCTATAACAATGCTGCCAGTGACCCACCTTCCACTGCTGTTGGGAGCACCATATCAGAAAACCGAATGAAAGTATACGTTGAAAACCAAAGAAGATCATGACTGATCCTGCTGGTCCCGTTCTGATCAATGAGTCCACCGCTACGGGGCATGGTTGGCAACATGCATGCCATGGGGTACACGTCCACAAGAGAGTGCTCATTACAGAGCAGATTTTACTGTTGGTTGACTGCCATATGTTTTGCTGTTGTTTTGGCTCGAGGCAGACGACACCCTGCGCATGCAAATGCTATTTGCGTTTGACCCTTTGCTGCCACAGCTGCTGCAGAGGAAGCAGCAGCGGCAGCAGCAGGCAGCAGCATGGCATCACGGCTATAGCTTGTGACTAGCTCCGTAGTGCAGAAGATGGTATGTGTTGGTAAAGATCTTTGACTGCTGCATAAGCGGCCGTGGTAAAGACCAGAGAGTGACAGCTGCAGGAACCGTTGTGAACCAGGTGTTACAGCCAAGAATCCAAGATCACGTGAGTTGTGTGTGACATTTTGTCCAACTGTTGGTAACAAGCACCCATCAGCCGGTACCAAGGTCTGTCATCTGGCTGCACGTTGTAAATTTTTGAGCCACTGATTCTGAGCAGCTGTAGCGCCGTCAGCTGCTACATATGTGACAGCTGCAATATGTCAACAGTACATGCTGTGAGATGTAATGATTTGGAGCACTGGCACTGACCAACAGTACCAGTGGGTGATTGTGCATTTGTCTGACCGTCTGATGTGGAGGTCACCACGGTGATCACTGCCTGCAGCAACGTTTTCATGGACCACGCGTACTACGCGGTTTGTGCCGTGCTCTTGTAGCACGCCAAACGCTTGTGATGTCTTGCTGGCATTGCACTGTAATGCAATAACGGTTATTCAGCAGCAGTCCGGCTTGCCTGGTGCAACCAGGTGTGCCTAAGCATATCAGCATTCCTGTGTGCCGCACTCATATGGTATCCTTGGGTACAAGCTATATGGTACAAGCTATGTGACATGCCAGTCGATTCAGCCGCTCACACCAACATTGGATTCAGCAATCGTCATAAGCCCAGCAGGCTGCACATGATCAAATGATTGAAGACTGTACAGTTCGGTCTCAAGGAGTCAGTGCATGCCATACGCACTGCACACACTTAGCTGGACATGCTTCCAGCAACTTTGCAGTTGCCTGGAGTGCCAATGCATACTATGTACCATCGTCCTGTCGCAACCACTGGACAAGGCTTTTCATGGCATCACAACCAGCATGCTCCATCTATGCTGGCAAAATCACACAAGGCATCTGGCCTTCAATGCTTAGCCTCTGAAGGCTTTTCTTGACCTTCTTGACAGCCTTCTTGAAGAAACGCTTAGGCTCAAACCCCTTCAGTGCACGCTGGCTGCTGGCTGATGCATCCACGCTCATCTTGCTGTCAGATGCGTCAACGCTGAGCGACAGCGCTGGCTTCTTGGGCAGGGCAAAGGAGAGGCTCTTCTGGGGCAGGCAGATGCACTCCTCCTTGCACTCCTTGTTGGGCACCTTGGTGCACTTCTCAACCTTCTCGGTGGTCTCAGTGCACTTGAGCTCCGGCAGGACAAAGGGAACGTCAACGCACACGTCATGGCACTGCAGGTCCAGGTCAGCCTTGGGCAGGCCCTGCAGGCGCCTGCCTTCAGCTGCTGCCTGCAGGGTGGCTGGGGGTGCAGAGGGGTTGACTGCTGCTGGTGGCGTAGATGGGTTGGCGTTGTCAGCCTGGGGCAGGGTCGGCAGCTTGAACTCAGGCAGGGCCAGGCTCAGGCTGGGCTTGCACTTCTTCTCACAGAACTGCTTGGTGATGGTCTTCTTCTCAATGTCGCAGTGCTTCTTGGGCACGTCCACAGTCAGGCACTGCTTCTCCAGTGTGATGGTGCACTTGTCCTTGCAGATCTTCTTGCAGGGCGCGTCAGACACTGTCAGCAGCGGGACCTGCTTCTTCTTGATGGACAGGTCGACAGACACCTGGGGCACAGACAGCATTGCAACGCCAGAGGAGGGTGCTGCAGCAGTGGCCTGGGCTGCTGCTGCTGTTGCCTCCCCTTTGCTCAGGCTGAGGTCCAGGCTGGCACTGAGGCCCTTGTCGGCTGCAGGCACAGGTAAAAAAACATCAAGTTAGTGCACAGCAAGCCAGCAAGCCATGTGATAAGCACACACATTGCAGCTGCTGTGTGCTGCACCTGCAGGTGCTGCCAACTGTGCATGTGGCAGTTCGCTTAGGGCAGCTGGCTGGCATGACAGAGAATGATGCGGGCCAGAAGTCGCCGGATTCAAGCATGACATGCACAGCCGACATGCTGGTGTGCTAGACGCTGCTGCAAGCGTATGAATGTCCGAGTGTGGCGGCAAATCACTCACCGTGAGCCGCGCAGAAGGCCAGCGCCACCAGGGCAACATAGAGAACCTGCAATCGTTTCAAAATTTAAGCATGTCGGACTCCGTGTAGTCAAAGCATACATGCATTGTCCGGCAGGCGGGCCGTAAGTAGCGGGAAGGACAAACAGAGCATCGATGCTAGAGGAGGTGCCGCTGAAGCTATCACTTCTGCCACTAGCATCTAAACTCACCGTGCGTGCCTTCATGTTGCCGTCTGCCGGGGAGATGAGTAGAGCAGGCGAAAGGTGACAGCTACCTTGCCGAGTTCTTGCTGTTAGGCAGCGATGGACGCCTGCCTGGGTTCAGAGAAAGACTGTGATCTTTGGAAGGACAAGTGCGGGCTTATGAAGCAAAGTTGTCACAGAAGACGGCTGGTCGGCCTCTCCGGGCCGGCCTGGTTTGGTGGTTGCCGGGCAGTTGTTTGATGCACCTTCGTCAGCTACGGCAGGTTGCACTGGAAGGTGGGCGCTTAGTGACTCATGGAATCTCTCGATGCCTCAGCCGCGCGTGGAAGAGGTTACTCCCGTGCAGATCTTGTGTGCTCTCAACACCTGCAGGCTAGCTGGCCGGCTAAGGGCAGGGCTGACAGCCTGATATTTCCTGCTACCATGGTGCAAGCAATCACATGTAGTCGAACAACATACACAATCTGGATGAGCACAAGCATCACAGTCACTGCTTCAGACTGCTCTGTTGATGTCGCTATTGCTACACAGCAGCACCTAGTGGGTTTGCCCAGTCTGCAGTGCAGAGTCTCTGCGCAAGCCAGCACACTGGGCGTAGCGCTACAATGCAGTGTAACTACGTGCAAACAGGATCATGTGACGTTAGCATGGCTACAATGAGCAGTAAAAGACTGCACCTCCGCAGGCTCAAGGAGCAAGCAAGCAGCAGCAGCAGCAGCAGCAGCGGGCAAAGAAGCAGAAGAGCAGCAGTCGCAGCCGCCGCCGCAGCAGCAGCAGCAGCAGCAGGAGGTGTGCAGCAATCAGGACTCTCCTCAGATCCACCTGCATCTGCCATTGCTGTGCTGGAATGTGCATGCTTTACGCGCGATTGCATGTCTGCAACTTCCTGCAACTGCTGCATTGCTGGCGTACCACCAAGCGCATCGACAAATGAAATCCATGGGCTGCTGTCAAGCAGCGGTGGCGGCAGCAGATGTGGCTCAGCAGCATCCTGTGACATGCAGCATGAAGTATGGAAATTGACGAGCATCGTTGCATGCAGCAGCTCTGAGGAATCAAATTCGCCGGCTTCAACTGTTTTGCATGTTGATTCCTCTGCCGTGCTGCCCACGCTCACCGCCAACTTAGCGGTGTGTGGGCCACACACCAGCTGCTGATACTCGACTTGTTTGGCGCGCTTGCTGTGCCTGGCGACTGCAGAAAAGCAATTGATGTAATTGTTGGCAACATGGCAGCACAGCGAGCATAGGCAGTGTGTGCATTATGTGCATGCCAAGGTTGCAGCGCTGCAAGCTAGCTTGCAATATGACTGCAAAACCTCCCTGGCGCTGGTAATGTGATGGATTGCCTCCTTGCGTAGTAATGCTGGTCAGGGGCTAGCGCACCGAATGAACAGCCAGCTGAGTGGGGGAGGTGCACTTGGCGACACCTGCCACTGACATGGCATGACAAGGGTTGACCAATTGGACATGCAAGTTTGCTGCAGTTGTGTGATTCGGTCCCATGGCTGTATGTATACCGTAACTTCCCATTGCAGGAAATTTGCGTTCACCGGTCAAGGCTGTTAGTCACTTGTGCTGGACACTGAACACTGCCTGGGAGTGAAGTTCAAAATTGGCTTGTAACCATTTGACAGCTTGTAGGCGGTTTGAACCCACCAGTGAACATGGCCCCCATCTAGATGTGAGCTCGCAATCGCTGCATTGTCCTTTTCTCTGTGTGTTTCTTGCAACTCTTGGACTCTTAATTATTGGCATTTGTAGTGCCGGGATGGTTATCCGCATACCTGATGATGCTTGAAATTTTTGGAAATGGTTTTCCGCGTGGGCAGCAGTTGGATTTCAGCCAGTGCTACTGAGCAAGGTTGCTGGTGTCCTGGCTGCTGGTTGAGGTTCGTGTTCGTATGACATGTACCTGTTTAACTTCCGCCTGCTGGTTGCGACCTTTGGTCACGATCGACCACACCGAGTGCAAGCAGCAGTCTGGAGTATTCTTTTCTGGTACACCGCGCTCGGCACGTTCCGTTTTCAGGACCCAGCGCATGCTGCCAGTGCGATGGCGGGCAAACTGCTTCTGCTCTGGTCGATGTTGGTCGTTGTTTGCTCCTTACACGCAAAGAATGCATACGGCTGGAATATAACACACGATCTTGCTGGGCTGATTGAGGATCACCTTGTGGCACCAGCTGGGAGCCTCAAGGACAGCAGCAGCACATGGCAACAGCAGTTCCGCATCCACCGCGAGCTGCACGGTGCTGGCTTCCATCGAACTTTGACAGTCAGTGTTCAGCACAAATACGACGATACAGCACACCTGCACGGCTGCCAAACATCGCTGCTACAGCCCTTGCCCAGCAGCATATATGCAGACCCGTATCAGTTGGAAGACTTGTTGCGATCCAGGAGCAGCAATAAGGATACAGTAACTAGTACTGCAGCAGGACGTAGGCCGTTCAACTTCCAGCTGTTGGGACTGCTGGACCTTGAGCTGTGAGTAGCAGACGTGCATGCACTACACAACAGCATGCCGCTGTCTTACTGTTTCACCACAGCATTGCTCTGCACTGAGCTGCATACAACACAGGGTGAATGCCGCATGCAGAAATCAAAAAATATTTGCAACTGTGCATTGCTTTTCAGCATCAGCATGCAGAAGACATAAGGGCCGCATCAGTGCATTGAAGCGGCTACGCCACGCTGTTGCACACCCGCTGTGTCTTGCGCACTTTCCGTGTAAGCCCGCCTGCTGCATCCGTGGGCATGTCATTGAGCATTCATTGCATGCAGGGCACCAGTCGCGGCACTGGCAGCAGCGTATAAAAACCCACATCGGCTTGCCAAGCACATACCTTGCCCTAACTTGATGCTGTTATTTGCTGCGCTGCATGCCAGGCCTGCACCAGCCTGCAAGGCAAATGCACTGCTGCTAAGCTTCAACATGACACAGCAGCAGCAGCAGCAGCAGCAAGACAAGCAAGCGCAACAGCCGCCGGAGGTGCAGCTGTCTGTGCCACTGCATGCCAAGTACCCTGAACCCCACGCCTTTGGGTTTCAGGGGTGGCAAGTGCTGTCAAGCGGTACGTGCAGTGATGCAGCATAACTTGTAGCAGAGGTCACATGTCTACATTGCATCAGCCTGAGCATCTGACGAATGGCAGCTGTTCTTTGATGTGCTGAGCAGCCTCTCCTCATGGCTGCATGACATGACGTGCAACGATGGCATGCAAAATTAAGCAGCACAAGGCATGTCTAATGACGCATGCCCAGTAGGGATCAGCTGTCGGCCACAGTCATCGTAACGTTACCCATTCCATTCATAGCTCCATCACCAACCCCTCTTCTTCTTCTCCAGCACCATGTCGGCTGCAGTCAAGTACGCGTACTATGGAAATACACTTTAGCAGCACCAAAAGAATATGCACGCTGTGACTGCGCGTAAGCAGCGCTTGTGCTGGGCGAGACGCTGCCTCATGCATTTCGTAATCAACGAATTTGTTGGCGCGTGCCTGCCTGCAGGTTATGTCCAAGTGGTGGTGCCAGAGCCCTGGCTGCTGCTTGACTGCAGACAGGCGGGCGGCCAGCTGCGGGTGCTGCGGCCACCACCCCAGCAGCAGCAGCAGCAGCAGCAGGAGGGAGAGGAAGTGCAGCGGCAGCAGCAGCAGGAGGGAGAGGAAATGCAGCGGCAGCAGACAGCAAGAAGTGAAGCACTGCAAGAAGGGCAGCAGCAGCAGCAAGAGGTGCTGCTGTGGAGTATACCAGCAGGGAACTTGGACCACTTGCAACTCGCGTCGTGGGGGACGCTGCTTGTTGCTGGCGCATGCTGTGCTGTTCTGAGCGCAAGGGCATCGCAGGTCATGGCAGCGGTGTAATTCATGGCCGGTCTTACTTTGCTGGATCCCAAGCTCGTGTGCCACAGGATGGCATTGGCGCAGATGCAAGACCGTCATTTGATGTAGCACCGTGCTGTGCACAGCTGTCACGTGACAGCTTTATGCATCCCTCTGAAGGCTGCACCCAGGCCAAAGATAGCTAAAAGAAAGTTTGGATTCGGGGACTGTGATCCGATTCTCTGAGAACACGAATCACTGGTGCCACCACTGAGTCGCAGCATTGCTTTTACAAGGCATCCCAGCACCAGACCTTCGGCACCCGCTAGCAGCAAGGAGCATGGCAGCCGCATTGCATCTGGCGTACTACGCCCAAGGCATGGGGATCCTGTTCACCGGGTGCGCAAAACAAACTGGCTGGATACTATGCAGAGGCTGAGCCTCTGCAAAACAGCACACATCTCTGATATTGTTTCTGAGTCACAAGCGAATGCACCATCCATGTGATGCACAATCCCCTTTGGGAAAACCCCCTCTATAACACAAGTTATAACATGCCTACTAGTAGTACAGATCCATGCCACTTTTGCCCTGCAGTTCCATCACAATCAGCCAGCCTCACACAGATGCACCAACATCATCATGGCATGCACCCCGCAAATGCAACAACATGATGCAAATCAAAGCACGAACACACTGCCAACCTTATCAGGCTCACTATCAGGCTCATCGGGCTGGCCATCTTAGTCCGAAACTGTTTGCTGAAATGCTTATGTACAAACCGAATGGGTAACATGATGATGATGATGATGTACAAACCGAAGCATGCCACATGCGTGACATGCGAGTGCCCCGCACATCCGGCAGTGCCAGGCTCACCGAAAGTGACGACCGATGGGCAGAGTCTGCCCATCCACACGCAACCTGGCACACCATGACCAACCGCAACGGCAGACCGCACCGCACAGGGTGCAGCCGCAACAACAAACAGGCTGTTGCGCAACTTGACAACTGCAACGTGTTCCGACCCCTCTTGGCTGAGATAGCCGCCAACTGCGCCCAGGTGCAAGCCTCCTCCGCTCCTGCAATGCTGCTCACTAGCAGCTGCTATTACACATTGTTGTACACACCACACGCTCCTACCCGCTGCGCAAATACATGACCAGCAGTGCATAGGCAGCCACATGTCACTGACATCATGTCACACAGACAAACTCGTGGTAAGGGCCAGCCGGCCAGCTGACAGAAGCACCAGCACGCCTGTGCAGCATTCACGAACATTCACAGCAAGTCAACGTGTTCCGACCGAGATCTGTGATAGTGACGCCAAACTCCTGCATAAACGCGGCACACGACGTTCAACAACAGCCACCAAACAACTCCACAAAAATCGACTCCTGTGAGGCCTGAACTAGGCACAAGCAGCAACTCTGCGTGCTGCTGTGCCCCCCGGCAACACACCCACACCCCTCAACCCTGAGACCAGCCACTCCACCATTGCGCAAACTAACAGCCAACATGTTCGCCAGCGTGACAACTCATGCCTCACTGCCACTGCAACCATCACCTGTGAGTCTGACACAAGATCAAGCGAGAAGACAGCCGTGCAACATTACGCAGCCAATGAGGCATGCATTCTGCACATAGCATGACACACCTGCGACTGTTACACAGCACTGCACAGCTCACAACACCTGAACAAAGCACAAGATCACCATAATCGTAGGCGCCCTGCCCTGCCATGTGACATGGCTCTAGATATGATGCATCTAACCCAGTCCAGGCACCACTCCTCAACCCACCCCACCCCACAGGAGTCACCACCATCACAACAGCGTGCCATCTTCATACTCGGAGGGCCGTGTGAGGGGCACGTAGCCCACATCCATCAGCGCCTGCGTCGTGATAGCCCCACTGGCATCCTTGTCAACAGCCATCAGCACCTGCAGCACAGCAAGGGTGTGTGTGTGGAATTGCTATGTGTGCTAGTGAGTGACGAAAGTGAGACAATTCATCGTGCTGCAATGTGTCTGTGCGAAATCGTCAGACAGAATTGCAGAACGGGGTGCATGTTTTGAGGGTTGTGGGCAGTAGAATGGCCGCACTGCTGTGCACATGTGCTTCAAACATACGTAAGAATCTGTGATCCCACGGCTTCTCAGCAACAGCATGGACCCACAACGCCCCACCTGGTATGAGCAGCAGCCGCAAAGCAACATGGACCCATGTGCAATTTTCAAACATCATTTCTATCGCTATGCTCACCTGGTATGAGTAGTGTGGCCCCACTGGGATGACCATGCGCATTGCAGCACCCCAAAGGCCCTCAGTAATGCAACTGCTATGTCATATCTAGCCGCTGTGCTCACCTGGTATGAGTAGTGTGGCCGCACTGGGATGACCATGCGCACTGCAGTACCCCAAGGAGCTCAGTGATGCAACTGCTATGTCCTTTCTAGCCGCTGTGCTCACCTGGTATGAGTAGTGTGGCCGCACATGCGCACTGCAGTACCCCAAGGAGCTCAGTGATGCAACTGCTATGTCCTTTCTAGCCGCTGTGCCCACCTGGTATGAGTAGTGTGGCCCCACTGGGATGACCATGCGCCTACCAGGGGCCTATCAACACTCAAGAACGCAACTACAGAAGTGTGGCCCGGCTCGAATCACCAGTCACACATGCAAGTTGGCAGCACCAAACTGCCCCGCAGCTGCATTGACCAATGTGCAATTCATGCATGTCGTTTCTAACCGCTATGCCCACCTGGTATGAGTAGTGTGGCCCCACTGGGATGACCATGCGTCCCCCAGGGGCCAGCTTGTCCAGCAGCACCTGGTGCAGCTCGTCAGCAGCAGCGCCAACATGGATGGCGTTGAAGGGAGCCTCACCCGCAAGCATGTCTGCAGGGTGTTTGAGGAGGAATAGAACAGCAGGGGCAACAGTAGCAGCAGCAGCAGCAGGAAGGTATGATGAGCAGCAGCAATGGATGCAGCGGCCGCCCAAACAGAAGTGTTGTCCCCCCAGCAGTAAACAAGCACCTCCTGCACCAACAGTGACGCACAACTCTTGCTAATTAACTCGAATGTCGCACACCTCGGCTGGCTGCCCAAACAAAACATTGCTGTTCCTGTTTCACGCTGGTCGCACCTGACAGTGCGTTGCCGTGTGTGATGCGCAGCAGCTCGTGGCCCCCCTCCGCAGCCAGCAGCTCAGCATTGGCTGACTGCAGCGCTGCACGCGCACGCACCACCAGCTCAGGCACCTGCAGGGTCACAGTGCAGCAGGCACAGCACGTACACTCGTCTGGATACACGCTGACTGCCAGCACGCGCAGCAAGTTGCTGCGATGTGCATTTGAGCCGGAGGGCAGCACGCACAGCAGAGAGAGTCTTCCACTCCCAATTACCTGTCATGCTGGCCAGTTGCTCTCACAATGCAAGATGCCCTGACCCACAAGGCCGCTTAACAGTGTCATGAGACTGGACTGAAGTTGACAATGCTACTGCGGTGTGCGCTAAAACTGCGCAGCTGGCCTCACCTTATCCACTCCCAGCACAAAGCCGTTGGGTGCCACCATCTTGGCCATAGCTGCTGACAGGTAGCCAGAACCTGAACATCAGCAGAGTTGCACACCAGCGGGTACGGTCACATCAATGGAACTGAGAAACATGCCACCTCAACAAGTGCTTGCCACATGTAACTGCCAAACCCGCAATAGCATGCACACAACTGCGCACCCCCTGCCAGCCTCAGGCACACGCACCACAGCACGTATGTACCATGGTGACACACAACGCCACACTAGCGCCGTGTAAAGCAATGCGGATGATCATAGCACTGCAAGCCGCACCTGACCCCACGTCCAGCACGCGCGCCCCGGGTGTGAGGTGCGGCTCCAGCAGCTCCAGGCAGATGGCGTGCATGTGCGGCGCGGAGATGGTCTGGCCCTCGCCTATGGCCAGCGGGTGGTCCTGGAGCAGACATGTGGCAAGCAAGCGGCAAACATGTAGCGAGTGAGCAACCATTCAATGCTATGCATGTGCTACTGTCATACACAATCAGCGAAAGTGCTGAGCCAGTAGGTAGTCCTGCAGAAAACGCACCGCAAGCGTGAGGATCAGAGAGGTTCAGCGTTACGAATGAGTGATGAAGCGGCATGCAGGTGGCATGTGGCGAAAGCAGGGTGGGCTGGACTTTTGCTACAGCGTGCTGGGATGGTCTGGCCCTCGCCTGTGGCCAGCGGGTGGTCCTGCAGCAGACATGTGGCAAGTGTGCAACCATATTGACCCACACATCTGCTGGTATGTGCAGCATGTGCGCATGAGAGACATTTACGCCTGTGTGGCGCTGAGATGGTCTGGCCCTCGCCTATGGCCAGCGGGTGGTCCTGCAGCAAACATACATACAACAAAGATGCGGCAAGCATGTAGCCAGTGAGCAACCGCTCGCTGCTATGCATGTGCTATTGTCATGCGCAATCGGCAAAAGTGCTGCACCCATAGCTGATCCTGCAGATAACACACATCAAGCGCGAGGCCAGCGGGTGGTCCTGCAGCAGACATGTGGCAAGCGTGCAGCTGTGTTGACCAACACATGTGCTGGCATGTGCAGCTTGTGCGCATCAAACACCATTTGCCACAGTGCGGCGTTGGGATGGTCTGGCCCTCCACCCACCCGCAGTGCTTGCATGTAACGTACGTCCATGACACACAGACACGCACCTGGTAGGCATCTGTGCGTGACGCGTAGGCATGGTTGACGTACTTGCCCCGGTCAACCGCCCGCAGGGCCTCTGCTACCCTCGCACTCTTCACCAGCTTGCTGCGTATCAAGTACTCCACCAGCTCATCCTGGCTGGAGCGCAGCCCTCCCACCATCTTGCTGATCGTGCCCATCTGCGCGGTCTGCTGCTGCTGGTGCTGCAACGCAGCTTGCCGTAGCTGCTGCTGAGCCTGCGCCTGCCTGTGCTGCTGCTGCTGCTGTGGTGCTGAGCCCGCACCTGGATCAGGTGGAAGCGGGAGTGGCTGCTGAGTGGGTGGCTGGTGAACAGGACGCTTCAGCAAACCGCTTGGGTTCGAGCTTACGGTAACAGCTTTGCTGTTGCTGCTGCGCCTAGACCTAGTGTTGGTGCCGCTGCTGCTGCTGCTGCTGCCTGAGGTGCTTTGGGGCTGGGGCTTTTGCCTGTGCTGCAGCTGGGCAAGGCAACGGAACATTTCCGAGCTACACCGTCCGAGTACGTTGCTCACCGATGCTGACTGCTGCTGCAATGGTTAGCAGCGCTGCGCCGGTCAGCCCTGCAAAGCTGCTCCTCCTGGTCAGACACTGCACTGGCACCGCGGGACGCCTGAGCAAGGCCGCACGTCTACAGGTGCAGCCAAACATCAAGTCCTTGCATGCACTGCCCTTAGCGTTGCTTCTTGCTCTGCTGTAGTCTGACGATGTGTCTCCGAGACATACAACGACACGGTAGGACGATCGAAGTGCTAGGTCAGCAATCATACATGAACGCGTTAATGCATAGCATTATCTTCAAGGAATACGGATCAACGCAGCGTGAGTAACAGCTGAGAATACCAGGGTTCTTCAGAAGCTGCAGACGGATGCAAGCAGTTGTCTGCCGTGGGTCGGCCTCGCACCGTTTTTGTGCTGCATCGGTGTGCTTTGAATGATTGCAAGTTGTAC
Source organism: Tetradesmus lagerheimii (assembly GCA_902809745.2). Lineage (NCBI taxonomy): Eukaryota > Viridiplantae > Chlorophyta > Chlorophyceae > Sphaeropleales > Scenedesmaceae > Tetradesmus > Tetradesmus lagerheimii. The sequence goes on along the minus strand of CADDIJ020000311.1, from coordinate 148,978 downwards.
GCTACTTGTGAGCGGTCACCGTGGTCCAATACAAACATTGTATTGCACCAGTTTGGTGACAACAGTACCGCGAGGCATGTGGAGACCATAACTGTTATATATTTACCGTTAAACACTAGTCGCTCGGCTTGTAAATCACCGGGGCGTCGCAGCAGCACTTGAGCAGCAGCATCTGCTGCTCCCAAAGCAGCAGCAGTCACAGCAGACATGGAGGAAGAGATAGAGCATACCTTGCACATAAACAGAGACGTCAAGGTTTATAGGATTCCACCTCGCCCCGCATCAACTGGCCACATATCAGGCAACTGGAGGGTTGCTGATCAAATCTTTGCAGGTGAGCTTGATGTGCCAGCAGCAGGCACTGTGTGGCTTCACCATCACATCTCTGCAAGTTTATACACGCACACACATGCATTCATTTACAGCAGTAGCAGCTGCATCTGTTGCATTCTCCAATGGTTCCTATTGCTGCTGGTGTTGCTGTTGCTCGTTGTACGAATAATGGTGTTCCTGCAGGGCGCCTGCGTGTGCTTGCCCGGGGCAGTTATGCAGAAGTGCGGCTGGAGGATTCCAGCACGTGAGCATTCACCAGCAGCAGCAGCACCAGCACCAGCAGCAGCAGCAGCCACAGCATTCCAGCGCCTCTGCCACTGGCACCCAGCACTGGCAGCAGCAACAGTGGATGTTGCGGGAGCGACAGCAGCGGCAGCGCCACTAAACTTCACTCCATCAACAGCTGCAGCACATACCTGACATACAAAGCCGCTGCTAGACAGCAAGCTGCATGCATTGTGCGCCTGCGCTGCATGAGCTGATACTGGGCAGCAAATCCCTGGCAGCTGTCATGTAATGGTCGTGAGCTGCTGCTGTGGCTGCTTGCAGTACGTTCAGCAACAGCAAACTTGTTCAATGCGTTTTGATGCCGGTTGTGTTACCTGTCCTGCGCTGCCTTTGCTGCTGCAGGGGCGAGCTGTTTGCGGTGTGCCCCTTCACACCTGACACGCAAGCAGTGGCAGTTGAGCCAGCAGTAGACAGCAGCCGGTGAGCAGTGGCACTCCCCCGCAGAGGGCACTAACTGCATCCGCAGCAGCAGCAGCAGCAGCAGAGCTCAACCGGATCTGTCATCAGTCCCTCCTGCTGCTTGTTTATGGAATAGCGCAGCACAGCACAGCACAGCACAGGCAGCAGTGCCTTGGCAAGATCATCTGCATCTGTTGCGTTCAGCTCACCATACCAAATGACCAACTCTTCACGCGCAGATGCCAGGTCAACACACCTCTTGTGATGCTCTCACGCTTAGCAACTCCTTTGTACACCCATCTGCATCGTGTGTGCTGCAGCAACTTTGTGTTGCGTGTGGAGGACCCAGCCACACGCCGCCACGCATTCCTGGGGCTGGGCTTTGCCGAGCGGGGAGAGGCGTTCGACTTCAATGCAGCACTGGTGAGCGGCAGCAGCAGCAGGCAGCAGCAGCAGCAGAGGGCATAGAGCATAGCAGCAGCAGCAGCGTGAGGGTCAAGCATTTGAGCGGGGGCAGGCATTCGACTTCAACGCAGCACTGGTGAGCGGCAGCAGCAGCAGCAGAGGGCATAAAGCAGCAGCAGCAGCAGCAGCAGAGGGCATAGCAGCAGCAGCAGCATAGAGCATAGCAGCAGCAGCGCAAGTGTCAGGCACTGGAGCGGGGAGAGGCGTTCGACTTCAATGCAGCACTGGTGAGCGGCGGCAGCAGCAGCAGCATAGGGCACAGCAGCAGCAGCAGCAGCAGTGCAAGGGTCAGGCATTTGAGCGGGGAGCGGCATTTGACTTCAATGCAGCGCTGATGCATGGCAGCAGCAGCAGCAGGAGAAGGCATTGCAGCAGCATTGGTGCAGCGGGGTGCGTCTCAGAGCAGGCCAGGAGCGGAAGGCCTTCCAGGTCCATGCCATTGGCAGCAGCAGAAGTTGAGCAGGGTGGACAGCTGGCAGCTTAAGCAACTCCTGTGCATAGTGTTGCTAGCACCTTGCTTGTGCGCTTGCTGCGAAAAAAGCACGCTGTTATGGCAGCATCTGAAAGCGCTGCAAGCTGCTCATCTTTGCTTTGTTGCGCATTGCAGGATGACCACGCAAGGCAATGTCAGCGAGACAAGATCCTAGCACAAGCACCAGTAGCAGCAGCAGCAGCAGGCGGCAGCAGCGGTGGAGGCAGCAATGCAGCAGTAGCAGCAGCAGGGTCGCCGGTTGGCATAGACCCTGCGCTTGCGTCACTCTATAAGGACCCTGGGGACCTGAGTTTGAAAGACGGCCAGACAATACGGTGAGGCACAACAATGTCTTATGAGGCTGGTAACAGCAGCAGCTTGCTCATCTGGGATAATTACATGCAGGGGCTGTAGCAGCTGTAGCAGCAGAGGCAGTAGTCGCATAGCAGCACAGCCGTAGCGGTCTGTATAAAGTGGACAGGCCGTGTCAGCAGCATTGATCTTGGCGTATGCAAGCATATTGCCACAAGTCCTCTGTAGGCGGCAGCCGGCCTCAACCATTATTGTCCTGGGATCACTCACCACTCCTGCACATCTTCAATATTTTTTACTCGAAAGCCCTTGTGTCGCTGCGCTGCTGCAGCATCAATGTGCACCACACTAGCCACAAGCCAGGCGGCTTCCTATCACGTGCTGCTGGTGGCTCAGGCTCCTTTGGGGCGCAGCTGCCGGGCCCCACACCCAGCAGCAGCAGCAGCAGTGGTGGCAGCAGTAAGGTGGGCGAGGCATGACGGAGACCAGAATGCAAGCGATGCAGTGGCAGCTGCAGCTGATCGCCTGTCAGATATGCTTGGCTTGGTTCGTGTACCAGCATTGTCCTCCTGTTGCATGTTGTCATGGTGTGTTTGTATGGTAGCGCTGCTGACGAAAGCCCTAACAACAGCCCTAAACACCCTCAGCGCTACGTTTGTAACGTGTGTGCTTTGGCTGCTGCTGCGGCTGCAGGGGTTGCTGCCTCCCCCCATACTGGCACCGCCACCCGCTCCGCAGCAAACATCAACCGGAGGTACGCTGCACCTCAGGAATGCATAGGCGTGCATGCAATGCCTTGTGAGCAGTGCCGACTCTGTCAAAATCTAGCAGGTGTTGCACATGTTGGGTGTACTGCGCAATGCAACCAGGAGTATGCTTGCATGAGCTTTTCCAGCAACGGATGCATGATTTGCACGATGTGTCCACTTGCGCCCCATGCATGCGCTGTCAGAAACCAAAGACATATGTTCGCATGTCCCATGATCATATGTCACTGCCGGTGATCGCCTTGCAGGTACACTATCCTCCCCCGGCGCATTGCCGGCAGCAGCAGCAGCAGCAGCAGCACCAGCAGCGGTGACGGTCGCAGCCAGCGAAGAAGGCTGGGCAAAGTTTGACTGAGTGGCAAGCATCGCTGCTTACCACCAGAGCACAAGCAGCAGGGCAAGCAGCTGAAAAAGTGAAATGAAAGGCCATTTCCAGGCGGCCTGGACTGGTGTTGCATGCTAGCATGTGGTTACTGTAGCCAGCGCTGCCTTCAAGCATGCCTGTTTATTCTTTCTGCATTCTCCACAATCCGAGGCTGGCATAGTTCCCCCGCGGCGTGGGTGCTGTGGTTGCTGCTGTGGCTGTACGCCTGTTACATGTTGTGCTTCATGCGTTGCATGCATCCACGTGTAGATGTGCATCGATCTGACCTAGATCCATGCAACATCTATGTGGAAATGCACGTAGCACATGCAGCACAACAAGGCATGCCACGGCAAGCATAGTTGCCCCACGACGTATGAGCCTCACGCGTAAGTTACACGGCACTAGCATGCAGCACACTGTGAACACCCATCAAGCGCACCACTGTGTGAGAAGTGTAACTTCAAGTTGAGTTGCAGCTTGCATACATGCATGTGGAGGCAGCGCACGCCGAATAGCATCACATCATGTGTTTGACCATAGTGCATATGCTGCTGTGAGCTGCGCTCTTGCAGCTGAAGCAGAGCTGCGGCTGCAGCCAGGCGTTGATGTGCACACACTCGCGCTGCACGTGTGTGCACCCTCTACCGCATGCAGTCACCTAGAGCAGATGTCAAAGAGCGGATGTTGTGTGCAACAACACCCGCATGTTCATAACACACATGCTATCAGCACGTGGTGTGCACCAAGCAACAATCATGCGCATTGAGCAACTTTTGTAGTATGCTGCATCACAAGCATGCATGTTTTGGCGATGCTTGCAGCAGCGCATGCGCAGCACAGCTGCAAGATGCTTACATGATAACTCTGCATTGCATACGCACAATGCAAAGCGTGTAGGCGGGACGCATAAGGCAGGCCAGCACGTTACCAGGCCCATCTCACACCATGTCATCACCACATGCATTTATAAACAAAACGTGTGTCAACTGCACATGTCAACTGCCAGCCATTGCCCTTTTGGGTCACTTGCCCTGTTCATACGTCAGCCAGTACGCGCATGCCAGAGGTGCCAGACACCATCTGCGACCGCAGCTGCTTGGCCACTGCATCAACCGCCTTCTTGGCAGGCCACCCCGGCTGCCGCTTGGCCTGCTGCGGCAGCTCCCGGTACTTGTCTAATGCAAGCGCCACCACAGATAGGTCCAGCGCTGAGTAGCGCTGACGGCGCAGCTGCGGCTCGAGGATGTCCTCCAACTGCATGGAAGAATGAGATGAAGAAGAAGTAGAAGAGGGGTTAGACGGTGGGTTCAAGAGGCTACGCCGCAATGGACACCAGCTGCATGCATATATGGCGGTGGTGGTGGTGGTGGTGTGGCATAAAATGACATGTTAGGAGTGCAGAGGTTGCAGAGGATTACAGCGACGGAGGCAGTCAGTAAGTGAACGAGGCATGCAGCTGCGGGTCAGAAATATCTTCCAGCTGCATGGCGGTGGCGGCGGTGGTGTGCTATTGGACGACGACATGTTGGGAGAGGTTACAAGGCGGAGCAGTTAGCGAGTGGACGAGGCATGCAGCTGCGGCTTGAGAATGTCTTCCAGCTGCATTGTGGCAGTGATGTTGGCGGCGGCCAAGTTGTTTGGTTATGTTTGACAGGTGAAGCATGCCATGCTCTGAGACCTGATTTCTGGCTCATACAGCCCGCTGACATTGCAGTTGGCTGCCACATTCAACGCCCAATGGCTGTATATCAGAACTGGCACTCGGCTCGCTGGCTCGTGCTGGGGTCAGGCTACAGCCCCAAACACGTCTAGTATTGTGACGTATTGCAACCCGTCGCTGCTCACCTTGCTGGACAGCAGCAGCCTGCAGAGCTGGTTGGGCTCAGCGAGCTCGTCAGCCAGAGACGCAACACCCCACCTGCAGAGACGCAGCACGATGGCGCGACAGCAGCGCAGCACAATGCAGGCGTCAGCTAGTAGTGCCTCATCATGGTAAGCCAGAAACATCCACTTGCCAAGCACGGTTTCACCGCAGCAGGGCCGAACAACGCAGGCATCAGCTAGTGGCACTGGGAGTGCATTGCCAGCAACAACTCTGCAACACACACCAGCTGCAACATCAGCTGCAACGACAAAATCCAACCATTGGATTGGCAGCTGGACTACGCATTACTCATGCAAGCGTTACATATCCCCAGCTTCAACTCGGCACATCTCAGTCTGCTGCCCCGCACCCCACTTCCCTCTCCGCCGCTCATCGCCGCATGCACACACCTGCCGGCAAAGCGCTCTATGGTGGCCACATTGATCGCCAGCTTCTCCACAGCAAACAGGTTGAAGCCCTTCACACCGTCGGGGCCAAACGCGCGCATGGCTGCTGTTGCCGTGGCACGCAGCGCGAGGCGCATCAGGTGCACCACTGAGAAGCGCGGCAGCAGCTTCAGCCCTGCGTCAAACGTCTCCTGCAGAGCACGACCCACACATGCGTATTTGATGGATTTGCTTCATAAGGAGTAGGTTTTCTGCGGAGAAGTAACAGCACAAGTGCAGCTTGTGACACTTGAACAGCAACAACAGACAGGCTAGTGGCGGCACAACAGCCAGCATGAGCTGCGGTAGATATGTGGCAGCAGCTACCAGTTGAGATAAACCCGCGCGTCACCAGCAGATATGACCACAGGGCGCCCTAGTCAGATCAAACCGTCCGAATCTTCATTCTCCAGCAATACATCAGCCAGCCATCACCTTTGGGCTTGATCTTCAGCACTGCATCCATTGCCAAGTCCAAACCTTGCTGACCTCCCATCTTGAGCAACACATCAAACTTCCATTCCAATCCCAGCCCTGCCCTCACCTGCAGGTACGACAGCAGCGCGTTCATGTCCAAGTCCTTGCAAAGCCCCCTGCAAACCCCATATCGCGTACCACATCATACTGCAACTCCATTCCATTCCAATCCAATCCAACCCCAGCCTCACCTGCAGGTACGACAGCAGCGCGTCCACCCACCCGCTCTGGCTGCTGGGCAGCTGCTCCTGCGGCTGCCAGTCGTCCTTGCGGGAGCCCTCCAGCAGCTGCTCAATGCGCCCTGTCAGGCTGCGCAGCACGTCACGCTCCGACGCATCCTGCGACAGCGCAGCCCAGATAAATGAGCGGTGCCAAGGGCGGTGCAAGGTACGAAGGGTGACAGTATGTTGCTAGACTGGGTCTTGCAAGGGAGAACAGTTGCGCGCAAGCACACAGCTTGTCAGGCTGAGACGCATGCATCGTGCAGGAGACGTGCAACGCCAGCAGTGAAGTTGGCACGGCAGCAGCCGCAAACGGCACAACAGTAGGTGTGCAAAGAAGCAAAGCAACTCTGCAGTGCCACGCAGCAGCAGTAACACCAGCAGCAGCACATGCAACTATGGCTGCACTCACAACGCCATGACAGCAGCACACATATATGCGTACAAGAGCTGTCAAAAGCAATGCAGCTGTCACTTTCAACCGCAGCAGTCGGTACTGCCCAGGGCACACCGCAGCCTTCATTCGTTGGTGCAAGGTCCCCCGCCCACCTGCAACGCCCGCAATGCTGCCTGCACTGTGTTGGTGAGTGCGCCGCTGGCAATGGCTGCCTTGCGGTTGCGTGCCCGCGCCAGCTTGGCTGCCGCTGCTGCTGCAGCTGACAGGCCGGCCCTGCTGCTGCCCTGACTGCTGCCAGCTGCTGGAGCTGCCACCTACATGCAAAACAGCACGCATCAAACAGCAGTGGCAGCAGCATCTCATGAGCAAAGCAGCGCACACCAGTGACAAGGCAGTGACAAGCAGCTGCACCGACACTGGTGGAAGCTGCCACAAGCCGGCTGCAACATCTCGCAACTGGCCTTTTAGGCTTCCCAACCTTCGCACACACCAGTGTAGCACCTGCTGGCTCATCAGATAGCAGCAACAGCAGCTTCTCATGAGTGCGGCTGAGCACCAGCGACAAGGCAGTGGCCCCTTCCCTACTGCCGTCCAAGCAGCTACACCGACACTGGTAGAAGTTGCCAGCCGACAGCATCCTGCAACTGGGCCCCAGGCTTCCAGCTTTCAGCAAACGTTCACACACAACCCGTGCAGCACCTGCTGGCACAGCCATGCACCCACCTGTGGTGCGGCCCACTCTGGCCGTGCCTGCTGGATCGTCCAGTCATCTAGGCCGTCAAGCGCAGCGCTCACGGCACAAGCATAACCCACTGCTACTGTTGTTTAGGTGGCATCATATAGCACAAGCTGCAAGCCCACAATACACCTGCTGTGTGCCGGGCTTCCGTTCATGTGTGGGTGCACTCCTACCGTTCCTGCTTGTGGGCGCATGGCCTACCTGGGGTGCGGCCCACTCTGGCCGCGCCTGCTGTATGGTCCAATCATCTAGGCCGTCAAGAGCAGCGCTGAGGGCCCATGCATTGGCTGCCACCTTCATGCACTCTCGCAGCATCTCCTCGCTCGCTACTGAACGCGCCTTGAGCGACAGCACCTCAACGAGCACCTGCATGCAGGGTATGAAAAGATGGTGAGCGATGCATGCACTACGGTACTACAGCAGGAGGAATGAGCAGCACACTCCTGACAATCACTGCTGATCGCTCGCCCAACACAGCGCTTGCAATGCATGGATCGCCGCCAACTGCATGCCTGCTTCTTCTTCACAAACAACCCATCGCACACCAGGCAACACAAAACTGCAGCAACTTGAGCTCTCAGTGATTCTGATGATTGAACTTTTATGCTTGAACTCTCCCCACCTTGCCCAGCATCCTGTCGCGCTGGTGCAGCACAGCAGGCAGCAGCTCCTGCGGGCTGTGCAGGCCGCGCAGGTAGGCCAGGCTGTCGATCACGTAGCGCCGCACCAGGGCCAGCACCTCAGGCACGCAGCAGGTGAAGGGCGCTACGTACGGCAGCGGCGGCACGCCACTCGCGCTCAGCTGCACGCGGCGACCCGTGCCTGCAGCAGGGCGAGGTGCAGCGACATGCGGCTTGATGATCTTTCGCAAATCGACTGTGATGCGCCAGCAATCGACGAGCTTGTGCTACGAGAGCAGGACAGGAATGCGATTAGTAATTTGCATGAGCGTCAGCAGTCAACCAGCACCCGTCGCTCATGCATGCAGGCAAGCTGATCATAACCTGCTACTTGTCTGTCTTGCGCAAGCAGGATGCAATGCGCAACAATATTGACACGGCTGCAGCGGTAAACTGCAAGCCTGAGCCACGCACTTGCTCCCTCCAGTTGCCAGGGCAGACCAAACTCTGCCACTGTGGCGTTGTGCTGCGCTTCGTTGCGAATCTCCAGCTCGCTGAGCACGTCTGCCTCCACCACTGAGGCCACCTGGCCCTGCAGCTGCGCGGACAGCAGCTCGTGGTAGCGCGCCTGGGTGGCCTGCAGCAGCTCAATCACTGGCGCCACCTGCATGCAGTGACAGCACAGAGCAGATGCCACCAGACAGCAAAACATTATACGCCTGTTGATTTTCTCACCGGGTACCCAGCACGCTTCAGAGCCACACACTAGCATCACACAGCCTTTCACCTATCATGCAGATGAACTGGCAAACAGGCAAAGCGGCTGATATCTTCCAACAGTCAAGATGCCGTTGACCAATCATCTGGTAGCCAGCTCGCTCCAGGGCCACGCACACCAGCAGCACAAAAGTCCTTCACTCATCATGCAAATGGACTGGCAAGCACGAAATGTGGCACTCATTATCCAACAGTCAAGATGCAGTTGCCCCATTACCTGGTAGCCAGCTCGCTCCAGGGCCACTCACACCAGCAGCACAAAAGTCCTTCACCTATGGTGCAGATGAACTAGCAAACATGATAAGCAACATTCACCTTCCAACAATCAAAATGCAGTTGACCTATTGTACACTATCACCTGGTAGCCAGCTCGCTCCAAGGCCCCACACACCAGCAGCACACAGTCCTTCACCTATGATGCAGATGCAGATGAACTGGCAAGCATGGAGGCAGCACTTGGATCTGAACACTCAAAATGCTGTTGACCAATCACCTGGTAGCCAGCTCGCTCCAAGGCCACGCACACCAGCAGCACAAAGTCCTTCACCATCAGCATCAAGCTGGCAGTGCTCAGCTGCTCAAAGGCAGCCTCCAGCGTGGCCTTCAAGGAGCGCTGCGCACCAGCCCACAGCGCAGCTCCCTCTGCGGGGCCCACCAGGCCGTCAGTGACCCGCTGCACGTACGACTCGATGACGAAGAAGCCGGCAACCTGTGAGCAGTACATAAAGTGCAAAAGCGGTACCAAGTACATATCCTATTAGTAGTCCATAAGGGCTTCACCAACGTGAGAAATAATGTTGTTCTTACAATATGACAGGCTGCTGCACGGAGCTTTGATGTTTTGGCGCTGAGAAAGGCACCTTCGTGTGATAGAAAGCACTCCAGGAGCAATTATGATACGAGCATGATATGCGTATACGAATGAAATCTCCCCCATCACCAGCTGGAGCTATCTACGATGCCACGCCGCACTGACAATAACAGGCAACGCACCTGTGCGAGGTAGGCCCTGTGCGACTCCAGGAAGTCCTGCGGGGGCTGCAGATCTGCCGACACCTGCAGCCGCCGTTGGTCCAGGTAGTGCTGCCGAAATGCGTCCAGGCACCCCAGGCTCTTCGCAACATGCACCGCGGCGTGGCAGCCAGACATGTCCACGTCAAGCAAGCTGTAGATGTGCCGGGAGGGCGGCTCCTGCTGCTGCTGCTGCCTGTGCGGGCTTGAGCGACCTGCAGGGTCAGGACAGCAGCAGGAGGAGGTGCAGCAGGCAAGCGGTGAGCTAGCTCACCACCATGCGTAGGGGTGCACCATCTAGTTGCTGTTCGGAACTTGGAGCCAAGCACTGCCAGCACCTGTGCGCGCACCTGACAAGGCCACATGACTGCTGCGCCGCTGCTTCTGCTGCTGCACCAGTGCATGGATTGCACGCTGGGGCTCCCCCGGGTGCAGATCTTCCAGGTCTGGCAGCTCAGTGGGCAGCGATAAGGCTTCAGCCAGTGGTGGTGCTGCGGGGGCCCATTTGCGACTTGGACGCCTGCACGGTTGCGATGCAGCGAGGAGAGAAGCTAGGTTGCGGTTAGAACCAGTATGAAGGCTAGCCTCTACTTTGGGTGTCTCATGATAAGCTTGTATGGCTGTTGATGAGTGGATTCAGATGCCCGCAAGCCGCCTGAGCGCTTGCAAGTGCACTTGGCACGTACGACGTTTGACGCACATTTGCGGTCTGTGCATCTGTGGTGGTGGCTGATGCAGCTGCTTTGGCACCGTCGCAAGCATACTTAACTTTAACATGCAATGTGTGGGATCGTCACTCTCTGCCTCCACAGACATGCTTCCCAGCAGTTGCTAATACTCACTCCATCAGAACTACATCAGCCCTTTTGCACCTTGCTTTGCAGCCAAGGCAAGGACCTCACTACACTCACTTTAGCAGCTCCCGTAGACTTGACGCATCGGCTGATGTGAAGCTGCCGCTGCCGCTGCCTGCAATGTTGCTGAAGCTAGCAGCACTGCCGCTGCTGCTGCTGCCAGCATTGTCCTGCTGCTGCTGCTGCTTGTCGGCATCAGGGCTTGCTTCCTTCAGCAGGTCTTGTCGGAAAGGCGACTTGGCTAGCTCTGAACGGACAACACGGACAAACAGTCAGGGTGTTGTCAATGTCATGCAATGTTGGCAAGGACGCTTGCAAGTCATCACTACGTGCAGAAGCATTTGCAACAACCAGCCATGTGCCGCTACCATATGCTGTCGGCATGCCTGGAACTCCCTGCCTGCACAGCGAAGCAGCTGTCCTGCTTCCTGCCACTCTCTCAACTTCACAACAAGCTTCTTCACCATCCCCCCTTTCCCCACCTGCAGCAATATCACGCACGCTGCGCCCACCGGGCGCTGCCAGTGCTGCCAGCAAGGCTTTGCGCTCAGCCCCCAGGTCCTCCTCCCTGCAGAGCTCCACGAGTGCTGCTTGTATGGCTAGAAAGCCCACGTCACGCGCACACGCTCGCATCGACACCTGCGCATTTGCCACCCGCAAATCAGCATCCTGTAAGTATGGGCAGCAAAGATGGCTTCGCATGGATGTCTTGGATGGCTAGAGTGCTGCCTGGATGGCTAGAAAGCCCACATCACGCTCACACGCTCCCATTGACACCTGCGCATTTGCCAGCCACAGATCAACATGCTTGAGAATCTGGACAGAAGAGACTGCTTCAGCATTGCCGCTTTTGTAGTGCACGGCAGGGCCACTCTGAACAAACCAAAATGCACTGCTGCAGTGTACTGATATCCCTCATCAATGAATTATTACCTGGCTGCTCACCAGCCACTGGTTGAAGCCCAGCACGCAACACATAGTACACGCAACACACTTGTTGATGTGATGTGCTCCCTGCCATCTGGCAAAGCGGCAGACTTGCAAACCTTGACATGTGAGTTGCTGCGCTTCCCTGCTGAGGAAGTGCATGAGGCTCTAGCTGATGGTGCGCCTGGCCAGCCGCGCTCAACCTCTGGACCTGGTGATGCACCTCGCCGCCAGGGCTACGTCTTTGAGCCGCTGCTGCGTTGTGTGGCATGGGTGGTGCGGCAGATTACTGCAGCTAACATCACCCAACAACGTGGCCGCGTGTTCTGCAATTGTGCAAGCTGATTCCGGTGCCCAAATCAGGGCAGGCTAGTGAGCCCAACAACAGGGACATGTATAGAGGCATTAGTGTGTCTAGCATTTATAGTCGTGTGGTTGACCGCCTCATGCACCTCCGCCTAGACCCAACTATGGAGAGCCTAGGTGTGCGCGCTGTTACACAGTGTGGTTTTCGCAAAGAACATGGCACAATTGATGCGTTGTTCACCCTTACGCATCTCATTAACAGGGCCCGCCACCAGCGTAAGAAGTTGTATGTTGTGTTCATAGATTTTAAGAAAGATTTTGACACGGTTCCTAGAGACTTGTTGTTGGCACGTTGCAGGCAGCTTGGCATCCATGGCCGCTTCTTGTCTCTATTGGAGCGTCTATATGACACCATCCAGCTACAGGTGTCTGTGAATGGCAAATTGGGTGACCCTATTGATACGTGCCTTGGTACTAAGCAAGGAAGTGAGCTGAGCCCGCTGCTGTTTGGGTTGTTTATTGAGATGCTGCACGAGTTGATCACAATTAGAGGCAAGCCTGTTCCAGGTGGGGCTTCTGCTCCTCTTGGACCCAAGGTTGGCTCTCTTCATGTGCCTGATTTGCTCTATGCGGATGACGGCTGCTTGATTGCTGAGTCGCCGGCAGACGCGCAATGCTTGTTGGATTGCTTGCAGTTGTTTTGTGAGATCACTGGCATGGAAGTCAACATGCAGCCTAAGAAGACGTGTGTGGTGGTGTTCCGTGGCAAACGTGTGCCACGCCCGCGCTCAACTGCGTTCACGTATGCTGGTCAGCCCCTGAGCATTCAGAGCAGCTACACATACCTTGGTGCAGTGTTGCATGAGACCAAAGGTCTGCAGCCGGCAGTTGATGCTTTGGCAGCGTCTGGGCTCAAGGCCATGCATACCCTCTTGGGCCGCTTCCGTAAGCAACGCATCACACAATACGACATGAAGTGCCGCATGTTTGACATCATGGTTGAGCCTGTTATGTCATACGCATCTCATGTGTGGGGCCCCGAGTTGTGCCATACAGGCTTGTTCAGACGCACAGGGTGGCGCATGTCTGCAGCTGACAAGGTGCATGTGTCATTCCTTCGCTACATGACTGGGGCTGGGCAACGCTCCAGCATTGATGTGCTGATGCGCGATCTTCACCGCTCGCCTGTTCAGCACCATTGGGTTGTGCTGGCGGCGCGCTGGTGGGAACGCCTTAGGGCCATGCCCGTTGATCGTCTTGCACGGGTTGCGTGGGTGTCGGATGTGGAGTTAGCATTGAGTGGTTGCAAAACTTGCTGGACATACTATCTGCTGCACACTATGCAACGCCTTGGTGTTATACAGCAGGCTGCATGGCGTGGGCCTGGGGTGACGGCTGCAAGTGTATGTGGGCTTGAGTTGCATGCTACAGCCGTGTCTGCTGCCCTTGCACGCTTGGTTAAGCAGGGGTGGGCCGATGCAGGTGCGGAGGATGCTGACCCAAGAACAGCACCAAGCAATCATGTTACTATGTGCACACATGCTGCCTGGGTGCATCCTATGGAGGCTGATGCTGCTTTTGACCGCAACACACAACCTCAATACATGCAATTATGCTTGCCGTTCCGGGTGTTGCAGTGCCTTGCACGGCTTCGCACTGGGGCTGCACAGTTGGAGGTGCAGCTGGGTAGACATGCCCGCCCTCGGGTGCCCAGGCAGCAGCGGTTGTGTAGACTGTGCTCGTGTGCTAATCCTGTTGCAGCTAGCCGAGCAGTTTGGCGCACACGCGTGCACGCCCGGACTGGGACCTATGACAATGTGGAGGATCTCAAACACTTTCTGCTAGAATGCCCTGCATATGACCACTTGCGCGGTGCCTGCCCTAGTGTGTTCTATCCTGCGGGTACTGTAGATCGCTATGCTAACGAGTTGGTGCCGCGCATTCTAGACTGTGAGGATCAAGAGGGCTTGGCTGTGGTGGTTCATCAGATGTGGTTGTATCGCTCAGTGTTGCTGGGGTTGTCCCCTGACCATCAAAGTGTGCCAATTCAGCCTGAGGGTTATGTCCCTGTAGATGACGCCTTAGACGCTGTTGCTCCTAGCCCGTGATGAGTTTAGGTTACTTGACGAGTTACACATGCATCCTGTCCCATTATTGGTTTGCTGCCGCCTTTATGCCGCCTTAGTTGCCCTGCCTATCTCTCTGGCTGTGTGATCTTGACAACATGCTTTTTGGTTGGTGTGCTTCTTCAGCACATGCTGTTGGCTGATTGGGGTGTGTTACTGACACACCGCAGATATAATCTTATGCTCAATCTGGAGAGACCCTGTGCTCAACGGATGGCCTCAATGGGCTACATTGTGTGCTCATCTTCTTTCGTCACGCGTTGACATTGTGCTCATTTTGGGGTGGCTCATACCATCTGAGATGGTGACTGGACCCACATGTAACTACTCTCTCTCATAGTAGCTGTTATCGCAATGCAGGACTGCACAGAACAAGCCAATGCTGCACTGCTCCTGCTGTCAACAGACAATCCACCGTCAACAAATCGCCCAGCTGTCAACCGCGCGTTGCTCACCAGCCACTGGTTGAAGCCCTGCAGGGCCAGCCGCTGCACCGCACCAGCCATGTCATCTCCCAAGCCGCAAAAGAACGCATGCAGCTGCTGCAGGTGCTCCAAGTCCCTCCCGCTCAGCCGCTTGACAGCAGCAGCAGCAGAGGCAGCTGCAGCCGCGCGCTGCGCCTGCAGCTGTTGCTGCTGCTGTGCGGAGCTTTGCTGCCTGCTGCCGCTGCTGCTGATGCGACGGCTGGGTATGGGTGGGGCACCCTTGTTTGATAGCATGCCCAGCAGATTGGCTGCAGGCAGATGAAAACACAACGGTGATTCACATGACAGCATACATAACAGCAGACACCCAGTCACCTCTGCTACTGCTGCTTGTCTGATTGCTCGGTAATGCGCGCTGTGCAAGCATGTGTAACAAGAGCGCGGTGATGCTGAAGCACCATTGCAATGATCCACCTGCTGTGCTTGTTATGGCTAGCCTCGTATGCTGGGCTGGGCTGTGCCGTGCTGTTCCATGCCGTATGCACGGCATATGCTGCTACGTAGCGCATAGCCCTGATTAGCCTGCCACCAAACCCCTTGCTGCAATTCAAGCTGCTTGCGTCGCCCCACTCAACACCAGCCTTGAAACACAACCAACTCCTGCTGCCTTGCGCACAGCTAGCAACATCCCTAGCACACTCACCGAGGTGTTTGCGCCGAATCTTATCAAGCATGCACAGCGCTGGATACAGCTGGTGCTCGTTTATGAGCTGGCCTGCTGCCATGCACTGCTCAAGCACCCCCTGCGCTGCACGCACAGCAGCAGCAGCCTGCTGCAGATTGTCCTGGACCTCCGCAAGCCGGTTGACGTTTTGTACGTTGGTCACCAGGTTGGAACCCACTTGCTACATGGTAGCAGCAGCAGCAGTAACAGTGTCCAGCACAGGGGCAGCAGGGGCAGCAATTTGAATCATGCGTATGTGTTAGGCTCCCCTGTGTGCAGAAGCACTGCTTATGCGCACTGTCACCAATTGGGCCGTGCCCCAGATCAAGCAGCAGACCAAAAGTTATGCAAGCCCCTACACCCTCCCGACGTTTGCGACATACTAGCACCTAGATGGCAACTGCTACCATCAACTTTGAATGCATCTGCTACCAGTCTCAGGTGTGGCTGCAAGTGATGTCGCTGTGAACTGCAACTGCGTGCGCTGCGTCCCACCTGCATGGTCTGGTTCGCTCCAAGCAGCGATGCCTTTACATCCTCTACTATTGAGTGCATGTGCTCAAGCTCCGCAACAGTCTGTGCAATGGCTGTCGCGTTTGAGTGGCACACGTCGTCAATGGCTGCACCCTGGTCTGCTGCCACAGCGCGCAGCGCACTGCAGATGATGTTGACCATCTGCTGACCGTCCGCTGCACAGCGCAAGACAAACAGCGCGTGAAAATGTGGTGCTAAATGATGTGTGATCAAGGCCACATGCAGCGCGGCTGTGGTGTGATGAAAGGTGCATGCGATGTTGGGTGGATGTGCACCAGCAGGTGCAGCGAGGCAGGCAGTCAAGAGGTGTTGAAGCACGGCAGATTGAGTCGAATTTAACAAAGTGCACTTGAATGCATATAAGGCAGTGCTCCCGGCAGTGCTGCAGCAAGTGCAGGGCTAGCACTGCTGTTGACATGCTGCTGGTTGAAGCTGTGCGCAAGCTGCTCCCTGCAAGCCGGTTGTGCTCAATGCAAAATACAAACGTGCAGTCCCTGGAGCATCAGGTGCAGATGCTGTGGGATTGTGGCACTCTAATTAGCAGTGAAGCAGTCCATGCTGGGGTTGTGGCACTCTAATTAGCAGTGAAGCAGTCCATGCTGGGGTTGTGGCACTATAATTAGCGGTGAAGCAGTCCATGCTGGGGTTGTGGCACTATAATTAGCGGTGAAGCAGTCCATGCTGGGGTTGTGGCACTCTAATCAGCAGTGAAGCAGTCCATACAGCTGCTGCTGCAGCTGCCAAAAGAGTCCCAGCCTTGCGCACACAATCGCACCAACATGTGCACACACCTGCTATGATAGAGGGAGAGTCTACCAGTGACTGTGCCTCAAATAGCAGCCTCACGAGGGGTGTGATGTCATCGTTGTGTGCACAGTTCTCCACCAGGCCGCGGATATTGCCCTCTTCTCCACCAGCCTCCTGTTTCAAATACAGCGCCATGCTGCTCCCGCAGCAGTTGCCTGCAGGCCTGGAGCTGGCACAATCTTGGGGCACACCCTTCTATGCCCCCGCCTGCCTGCAGGTGGATCTATGTGCTGAGCACCATCTGAAGGCTACACAGCCGTCCCCGCAGCAGCTTGAACAATCAGCAACTGACTGATGTTGTTCTCTGAGACGAGCTGAAAGCAGTACGGGCTTAGTGACGTGCAGCTGCCTGATCGCCACAAGTAACGATCTGGGATGGTTGAAAACAAACGTGTAGTTGTTTGTGTTGAGTTCCCAACGATACACGAAACCTGCTACACTGGCTGCAAGTTAAAATGAGCAGAGCCTAGCCTTGAAGTTCAAACCGTACAGCTTAATATGTGCAGTTGAATTTGTACATCGGCTCATGCAGCTGTGGCACCGGGCGGACGTCCGTAATTCACCACAAGCGAGGTAACCAAACCCTGCAACTCGACTGTCGCGTGTTTCGGCAGTGATCAATGGTAATGTTGCTCTGATTCAACAGAGGGTCATTTCAGCTCTCAGTCCACCCGCCTGACGTTGCTGCAACTGGAGCTTCCGCTGTACTGCTTCTACACACCACAATGCTCAGCTGTAGGACACCCAGTGCTGCGTGCGCCGTGCAGCATCGCGCATTGCAGCTAGCGCAGCACCCTGTACCTATTGGCTCGCTGCAAGCACGCAGGAGGCATCCGATTGGGCTTGTCAGGGCAGACAGCGGTGGTGAGCCTAACGTGGCCTGGCTACCACCAGCATATATACAGCCGGCATCAGCACAGCGGTAGCCCTTGTTTGGAACCTCACCTGTGCGCCTCATCATCTGCATCAACACATCAATTCAGCTGCACGGCAGTATGATCTCCACCACGGGGTTATGTCCTTGTCGTGCTGCTGCTGCTGCTGCTGCTGCTGCTGCTGCTGCAGCAGCAGCAGACTCAAGCACCTCCACTTCAGGAGCCAACAGCGCGCCCGCAGCAGCGCCAACACGCACCAGCAGGGGACCAGCAGCAGTCAACGACAGCATTCCAGAGGTGAGCAGCAGCAAGAGGACGGCACTGCAGTGGCCGTGTAGTAGAAGAAGAGGGCTTCATGGTGTGCCGTGTAGCGTGTAGCCTACTTGGTGCAGTAGGAGAGCAGTGCACACGGGGGTCGCTGCAGTACATTCGCCACGCAAAGCACGGGGTGGGCGCACAGCAACGGGACAGGGTGTGGCGGATGCGGCTGATAACCAGGGGCAGCAGCGCGGTGGCCGTCAGGGTTGTAACGGCGCCAAGTGCATGTTGCTGATGTCGAACAACCTGGTGCGCGGTGGCAGCAGCAGCAGCATGTCACCATGCAGATGGCCAGTGCATTTAATGCACTTGTGGTGTCACTCTCAGCACTCTAGGCTGGTGGCATTCACACGACAGAGGCTGCACAGCACTGCACTGCCAAGCAGCGTGCTTGTGCCATGCTCAACACACATCTGCACTGCTGCTGCTCCTGCTGTTGCTGTCACAGGAGCTGTTTTATGAGGGCAGCGGCAGCAATGCAGAGCTCATCCTCAGCTTGATACTGGCAGCTACGCTGGTGTACATCCCTATCACCATTGCCATTGTGGGCAAGCGCCTGTGGATCAAGTACAGGTCAGCAGCACAGGCTGCCAGTGTGCTGCCACAACTCAGCGCGTTGCAGGGATGTGATTGCCACTGGCAGTTGGCACTAAAGGCACTGCGTGTGCTGTGGTGTATAAAAGGTCATGCTCCATGAACAGTGCACACTGCTGCCATCATGTCAGTCAAACAGCATCTGCAGCCGCCGAGGTCGCCTACATAAGTGCAATTGTTGCGGCTCACGACAGCATGTGTTCTGCTGTATTCTGGCCACAGGTTCACCAACAAGCGCGTGACAATCATCAATTCATCGCCGCTGTTTGCAAAGACGGTGCGTGCGGCACTTTACATGCACACGCTAGCAGCGGCAGCCTGCAGCAGAAGTACGCCTGTCACCGGAAGCATGTCCTGCTACATGTTCTGTCAAGTATGGTGTCAGCTGGTGCAAGTTGATAAGCATTGCGCCGCCAGCCGGCAACCACAGAAGGCATCATGCCGGCCGGCAACCGATACGAAGGTGCTGCGTGCCAGCTGCAGCTTTAACTAGGTTGGTCAAAGACACTTCACGGCAGTGGCTTGTGTACATCATGTCATGATGATCACGTCTTTTGTAAGGACATCTTGTACTTCAACTTCAACTCAAGCTTGCTGTACCTCTGCTGCTGCTGGCAGGTCGAGGTAGCGTACAGCCAGATTGCAGAGATCCGCACCGCACCGCGGGCGTTTGACCTTTGGGGTGACTGCGTCATCTTCCTGAAGAACGGCGACAGACTGGTGGGTGACTCATCTGAGCCAGCTGAAGTGGCAGCATAGATATAGACACGGCCTAGATCTACAAAGGCCTGCTACGTCAATCACTGATCGTGATGGCTAGCAAGCAGCCGGCGCTGTTTGATGCCACCAGCTTAGAACTGTATGATCCCAATGACGCAAGAAGGGAAGGGAAGGAAGGGAAGGAGGTTTACCTTGCATACGCATCAACTTCATGACTGCGTGACCATGTACACCAGACATCACTTGATGAGGTTCGTGATTCCAGAAAGAACACAAACAACCTGTGCGAGGCACCATCACCATTGCCTTCAACTGTATACAGACTCCACTCTGACAGCATGACCACGCTGCTGCGCGCCACACTCCACTGCTTGCCATCCCATCCTCAAATAAGTTCAACACCATACACCACATATCACAACACTTAACAAAGCACGCTGGCTCGCCGTTGCAACGCAAGCTAAGCGCGAAGTTCAGCTGGAACAGGGAGCAGAAAGCGGCATGGTGATCCACAGCAAGTACAGTCCGCTGGCGTCATAACTCAGTGCTTGCTTTGCCAAAACACCCACCAAACCAGGGTAGTCCACAACTGACCGCCAAACCACTGACAAACACATTTTTATGTGTCCGCCGCCCCATGCACGGCCCGCCCACCACCACGTGCGGCAACCCAGGAAATAACTGGCTTGGAGAAGCACCAGGAGATCAAGAGGCACATCATGAGCTGCATCATTGACTGAACAACAACAGCAACGACTACCAAAGAGACCTTCAACAGAACAACGAACGCTGCAGCAGGTGGTCATGAGCCCTGAAGGAAATGCAGCCAACACGGCAGCCTCAGCTGCAGCAGCGCCCAAGCTGAGGCCAGGGCTCGCAATCAGTGCTGGCAGCAAGCGGCATGCCTCCGCGCAACGAGTGGCGCCACCACACAGGGTGCACCCACCAGTAGGCAGATGATCAGCCCAAGCAGACATACGTAGACAGAGCAACATACAGCACACTGAGAGCTGGCGATAGTGTCAAGCCAACAGTGCCTGCTGAACTCATAAACAAGTGCTCAACAAACACGCAAGCACACGCAAGCAGCTGCAATATCGGCACGCATGCCGCGTGTGCTGCCGCTTGACAGCGTGCTCAGCTGGAAGGTCAGTCGTGCATGTGGAGCTGCAGTTGCGGCAGCCCCCCGTGCACGCCGGTTCAGCAGGTGCCTCCCCATCACATCACGCGCAGGTCTGCAGTGTCGGCAGCAGCAACGTGTGTATACTGGTCTGACACATGCGTGTGCCGCCCATGGTACACTGGTAACCCTCATCAAAGTTGGCGATCGGTGAGCACGTTTTGTGGCAGGCTGGGCTGTCACGGGGAACTTGCATCACACAAGTGTACTTCAAGTGGCATGTGAGGCTACCGTCAAGGACTCACAACACGAAATCGTTCAGATGACGTGATCGCAATGTTGCAGTAAACAATCATTGAGCTCATTGCAGCACATGCAGCCAGTCCACACTAGGCTTACGGCGCAGGTGATGAGCACACAGCCACCACTTTGTCTAGCTATGGTGTGCTCGAGGATACCATCCAACCCTTGCCAGCAGCGCTGGAGCAGCCTTGTGCGACAACAGCCGTGACCGGATGTAAATGCAGGTCCTGCATGCCAGGCAACTCAGTTGCCACGCCAACACCGCACGATGAACCACCGCATGCTGCACACATGCTACTGCAGCAGCTGCCACAGCACTGATACCCAACATCCTTACCATATGTACTGCCCACGTGGAATGCATCCTTCGCATACTCTGGTAACAACGGAGTTGGTGAACCCACGACAATGCAGCACTGTATATGTGCTAGACCACGCTGGGCTGCACAGCAACAGATAATCACCATCAGCATCCCAGTCGCAGCTGCAGTAATACGGGCAGTTGCTTTGCAAACAGTATCGTCACACAGCTGCTTTGCTTGCACTGTGTATGCTACCTTGCCTGCAGCAGACGATGAGTCATGCTGCACTTTGCCCCACAAAGCTCCAACGACACACGCGCGTGACAGTAACCACAATGACGGCATGCAATGCCTCACAAGCCGCTGACGAACCCCTGGAGTGTGCACACAAACGGTTGCAAGACAAGTCTCATGTTCCCCTATGGCATAGGGGCAACAAATCAGCTAGCCAAGTCACCGCCGCCACGGCCAGTGCATGCAGGAGCATGCCTGCATCAAGACCATCTTTCATTAGCGCCGTGCCGGCTGTCAACAGCTTCTGCATGGCATTTTTGCAGCGACAACCATGTTCAACGCGCCCTGATGCACAAGAGGCAGAGGCCATATGTGCCACCTGCTGCTCGTTGATATCGTTGGGAGCTGCCAGCCGGGCTGACCGATGCCACACGCAGAGCGAGGCTGCATCCAGCAGCCAAGAGCATACTCGACTGCGGCTGTACAAGCAGCTGCAACATCAGTGTCTGAGGATACTGTTTGTGGATACTGAGCATAAACCCCGGCCAGCTGCCAAGTCAACAGCGCTCTCAGCTGTTGCAATAGCGCGCAATGATATAACACGAACGTTGTGAAGATGCCAAACACCTTGCATGCTGTATGCAATGTATTCAGAACAGCTGAGCCTCATGGCGCAGCTGCAATGATAGTGCATGTGGCATGCACAAGACACGCCATGACTGTAGCAACACTCTCCTGACGCACAGATTGGATTGAATACTGGCCGTCATCAGCAGAGTGGAGGTCGCTTGCTGTTCAGTGTGCACAAACGCCGCCAATGCATGATATAACATGCGAACAAGCAGGTGCTGCAGCAGCACCTCTCTTCTTGCTGTCACATGCAAGTGGAGAGTGAGCACTTCCCCAATGTCTCAGGCGTCAATTTGAGTGCTGCCCTGCCGCTCAACTCGCAGGACACTTCTCACTTCTCAGCAATGCAAGTGGCAACAGCCTGCAACAACCGGTTCTGTGCAGACGCAAGTGCACTGCAGCACACGGTCCTCTTGCGTGCAAAGCCCAGTCAACATGCTGTGCCAAGGTTCTAAATGATCGATCACACCTTGAACTGGTACTATGCTAGCTCACAGCCTGCGGGTAACTGCCTGCCAACAAGAGAGGCAGCTCAGTACCATCCAACATGTGTATGTTTTGTGCCCACAGCCATGCACAAAGCTTTGCCAGTTCCGCACCACACAGGACGCCCACACGCATACATTCTGGACGCCCAACAGCACAGGGCAGCATAACAGCAAAAGTGAATCCATTATGCTTCAAGCTGTGAGTGGGTGGCTTGACTTGTGAAGCCACAACTTGTGTAGCGCAGTGATGGATGGATGCATGCTGGAAGCTTGCCGGCTGCCATGCAGACGACACACGATTCATGCATTCAGCAACAACGCCAGACGTCTGCCAGAAACACAACGTATACATGCAGACACGCCAACAATTGTGTCCTTGCGATAGCATTCTACTTGTGCCTGCCAGCTAGCACGGCTGTAACACAGCGCAGCAGCAAACTTGCTGCTCTGACTGCGCATGCTCCCAGCGGCGAAATGTGACGTGCACATGGCACGACAAAGTCAGCGTGTTCCCTGCACCCTTTCCATTGCAGAACACATCGACGCTGCTCATAGCATACTCAGGGCACAAGCACACGCCATCAATGTCCGTCAGCATAGCGGCATCAGCACAACCTGACCTGCCCAAAGCTGCTGTGAGCTGCTGGCGGCACACCTCTCTCTATAGCTCATGCACAATACTGTGATGCATGTACTAAGCTGAATGCTGATGAACCAGCGACCCTCTGCAAGTGACCACTCCCTGACTGTGTTTTTAACAGTACAGATCACCTATGCTCCATGCACATGTGGGCATGGCTCCACACATGAGCGCAATTGACATGCACTCACCACACATTGCAACCTGCGCTTGCCATGCTATAAAGCGAGCGCTGCCACGCCCTCAAAATGCACTCAGCTGCCACAAGGTGTGTGTGCAAACAACCGTGCAGCAAGGATGCTCATCAACCGCAGACAATCCCCACACGACTCTCATACACGTCGCAGACTGTACAACGCACATGCCTGGGCACATAAGCCGTGTGTCTGCTGCTCAGCGCCCGCTTGCACAATCGATACACATGCTTTAGCCAGTGGCCATGCTTCAGCATAACCCCATCTTCCATTTGCAAAGGCAGCCGCTGCAAAAGCAGGCGCAGCCGTTGCAACAATCGCCGCAAACGTCAAGAAATGGTGTTGGAGCTGCCGTCGCAGCACTCAGCACCTCCAATGTGGACAGGCCCAGAGACCTGGACTTCTTGCTCCTGCGTGCGTGTACAGTGCTTGCTGAATCACAATGTTCTTGACAGCACAGGTCACCGCATACTACCCAACTGCATAACACTGCGTCGCCATGACAAAGGCGCCCATTTGCACAGCATCTCATCCTGTCCCTCCCTTTGTGGATGTGGTGCATACCTACACCTTCAATTATTATCAGGCCGCACAAGCACCATGAAATCTGGTGGGCATCCACCAGGTCCCAGCCCCGTGCCAGCTGCAAGCCAGCAACACCTGCCATGATCACAGCTCAAGTCTCGAAAGCTAATAATGGGACTGCAGCAGCTAAAAACAACAGCAGTGTGGTACAACAGCCATCAACGGCAGTGCAGGAACAAACAGCAACCATCTGCATACGGTGAAGCATAAACAACCGTGCACCACCTGTAATCATTGTAATTTATGCTGCGCTGCAGCAGAGGAACAGTTACTTTGTTACACTGGTAGACGTACCGAAGCTGGAGTCTTTCCAGCAAGGCCAACACAAAGCCAAAAGACAAAACAGGAACGGGTGGGAAGGGCGGGTGTCGCGAAGCGACAAAACAGGAACATAGAGAGCCCTGCGGCCAGCCCGGCATAAATCACCCTCCATCGGAGGGGCAGTAACACTGCAGATGACATACCAAGAACCCCACCCAGATCAGCCCACCCCGGAAAGGATGCTTTGCTGGCATAAACACCATAAATGGTGATTTTATGCTGCGCTGCAGCAGGGGAACAGTTACGCCGACCCATCAAACAGCAGAACGAGCCAAACGTAGAGAGTGAACGTCGCACTCGCCATCCACTGAAACATCGACAGAACAGCAGCAGCACATTGCACAACGCGAGCATACAAATCGATCATCCCTGCAGACTTCCACTTGAGCCAGGCACGAATGGTCTCCCGAGACACTCCTGCAGCCATCATGGCTGACACAGCACCAATGCGAAGCGAGTGCGAGGAAAACCCAGCCACAGACACACCATCACCATAGAGCTGCACAAAGGCTGAAACTTGCTCATCCACAAAAGCCTCACTCAGCTGACGCCGAGAAGACCCCAGGGGAGCCAGCAGCCTGCCCAGTTACGGCGTGCATGGCAGTGCTCATACAACAGACTGAACACGCGCCGCCAGAAATCACCCCCATTTGGGCCACGAACGTCACCCAGGTGCAGAGGAATAACCCAATCAGCAAAAGCACGCGGCTGCAGTCGCCGCTTCAACACTTGCGCACGCAGCAGCAAACGGCTGCCGCTGACCTCCAGATCACCAACAGTAAAGGCCGCCAAAGAAGTGCCACGCAAACCAGTCAGCAAGCCAAGCAGCACCGTGACCACCGGCAACTGAGCTAGATGCGTAGAAGCAGGCCCCGCGGTAGCCCGAAGAGGCACCACCGCTGCCAAAGCCCGGGCCAACATACACACAAGAACCGGCTGGCGCTCCACAGAAGGAGCCGCTGGCACAAGAATGCGGCCCAGACCACTCATGTACAACCTGTGCTGTGCGTCCGCCACCACAGGCACAGGAAGACCAAGCAGGTTATGCACACCATTGACAGCAGAAACATTGCATGCCAAAGAACCTGCCCCAACAGCGCCAGAGCGCGCCTGACACGCTACAAACAAGCGCACTGCTTCACGTGTAGTTGGCAGGCACAGCAGTTCAGGATCATGCTCACAGCAGAACTCAGCAAAAACACGGAACGTGCTCATGTAGTGGGTAGATGTGCCACCAGCAAAAGCATGACACAAAGCACTCAGCAGCACACGCTGCTCAGCCTCATCGGCTGCTGGATACATCCTGCTAACTGCCCAAGAACACAACTGCAGCCAGGGACTACCTGCCACCTGCTCATCAACGCCATACTTGGCTGCTGCAGCAGCTGCTCGCCGCGGCCGAGCACGATCAGCCAGCAGATCCAACACCTGAACACCAGTCAGAGCCCTGCTGCTAACTAGCTCTCCAGCCGCACCGCCAGCAGCGGCCATCTAGCCCGAATCAAGCCGTTGGCCCCGCGCCTGAACATTGCTCCCAGCGGCAGGCAGCGCACAGACTTAGCACGCGCAAGCAGAGCTGGATACCACGCAGAGGAAGGGAAATCTGGCACAAGAAGCGTGCAACGCACATGCGGAGTACTCTGCAGCTTCTTCACAACACGGCTTATGAGAGACTAGGGGGGTGCACAGTAAGCGTTCTCCCCCTCCCATGACTGTAGTAAAGCATTAGCCCCAGCTGCACCCTGCCCTCCTAGCATGCTGTAGAATATGGGCACCTTAGCATTGTCTGCTGATGCAAACAGATCTATGCTGTGGGGGCCGTAGCTGCTGTTCAGCTGCTTGAACACTCGCATGTCTAGCAACCACTCTGCATCACACTTGAATTGCGACAAAGAATCAGCTGGGTTTGCCTCGGACTTGACAAGCCTAGGCAGCAATGTAATGCGCTGCCGATCACACATTCAGAAAATCTTACGCAGCAGCTGCATGAGGTCCACACTAGCAGAAACCCAGTAACGCAGGCCATAGAACGCAGCAGAGTTGTCAATCACACATTCCACCACCTGCTGCTTGAGGCTAGGCAGCGCACTACGCAACGCTAAGCGGACGGCTGCTAACTCTCTCACCATGATATGCTTGCCGCGCATACCAGGAGCCCAACGCCCCTGCAGCTGCAGCGACGTAGACCCTGCCACCACAACAGCGCCCCATCCCTCATTCGATGCATCCGTGATTACCACACGCAACACAGAGGGGGGCCAAATGAAGCAACCATTCCAGCGCTTAGGGAAGGAAGCGAGCATCTTCACATCACGCACGGCCTGGTTGCTGAGCTTGACCTTGTCGGCCCAGCTGCCCTTACCCTTCAGGGCAGCATACAACTCGCGCGCAAAGAACTTAGCACCACTGAACGCCAAAGATACACACACTGCCAGGCCTGCCAAACGAGACACCAAACGAGCAGGCACCCAACGCGCTGACCTGCTAACCTGTGACAGTACCTGCTTAGCGCAGGCCTTGATCTTGGCAATCCTCTCATCCGGTATCGTAAACACACCACTAGCCGTATCTACTATCAAACCCAAATGCAACTTTATTGTTTCAAGCTCCTAAGACGACTTCTTCTCATTAGCTTTCAGGCCCAGATAGGACAGCAGCGCCTTAGCGTAAGCCACCCCACCTGTACCATCAGCGCCTGGCGCGATAAGCAGCAGGAAGTCGTCAAGGAAGACGCGGCTGCGAACGGGATCACTGCTGATCACCCCACCCTCCACAGGAATAAGAGGAGGGTTTGCCAGCCAAGCCCCTAGCTGCCCCCGACTGAGACGCATGAACCACGCAGGTGACCCACTCCACCCAAAAGGCAGCGCCACCATCTGATAACACACCCCCTGCACCCTGAATCCAATATACTGCTGATAGTCAGGGTGAACGAACATGTGAAAGTACCTGTCAGCCAAATCAAACGCACTCATGCGGTCGTTAGGCTGCAGTGCTTCAGTCAGGGTATACAAATGGTCGTAAAGTTTACGAGTCGTAAACGGTGGGATACTCCGGCCGCAGGAGTTACAGGGCCGGCAGTCCACTGCCAGCCTGTAACCACCTGAGTGTTTGGGCACCAGAAACGCAAAGTTGCACCACTCAAGCTGCTCAACTACCTTAATGGCTTCAATACTCAAATAGTGATCACGCAGCGACTCCCACGCCTGCAGCTGCTCACCCCCTAGGCAAAGACCACCATAATCATACGGCTGCGGCAGCTGTTCAAACTCGGGCACTACTCCATGCCTCAATGCCTGCACAAGCTCAGGATCTGCGCCTAAAGCCTCCCAACGCCCAGCCAAACCCTGTAACACTCTCCACATCCCGCACTAGTGCTCACCGGCTGCGCCTTCTGCAGCCTGCGACTGGCAGGTGTTGTAAGGGTGCCTGCCCCCCTGCTGCTGCTGCTGCTGGCCCAGCCGGCCTCGACGGCCACGGCCGCCGCCGCGCCCCTGCCCTTACAGGTTGGAGTCATTTGAAGCGCCCTGCTTGATAGCAGTGGTGGTCTTCTTGTCCCTGTAGCTTGCCACAGCACCCAGCACAGTGCTGGAGGTGACAGGCAGGTCAGCTGTGCCAGCGATAGCGTTCTCCACTGCTGCTACCAGCCCCGGCTCACGATCCCTGTGCTCCCCAAAGACCTTCAGGAAGTCCAGGCGAGTCACGCCTAGCGCCAGCGCCGCTGCCAACTGCGTCTGCAGTACTGCGAAAGCTCTGCGCTGCGCCTCACCCTGCACTGCCGGAATAATGCGCGCTAGCTCCGGTATGGCGTCATACAGGAAGCTGACGATGCTGGCCCACCAGCGGTACTCGTGCCCCATAGCCCCGACACCGCCCTGAGCCACAGCGATGTAGCCCCTGTCTGTGCGTAAATCTAGCAGCGCAGGTGACTTAGGAGCATATGCCGGACGCGGTACTGGATTGCTAGCGATGTGTGGAATTTCACCAACGGCCGTAGGCAGAGCTACGTTGGTGCTAGCAGCTGCAGCGGGCAAGGCAACTAGTTGGTTCGGACGCCCTACTAGAGCGGGCTCCGACCTCTTCTGCACTCGAAAAACGTGCAAACTCGTTCTGCAATGCTGTCAGCGCACCGTTCATTTCTTCCTGCGAACGCTGTGCCATTGCGACGTCTACCACTGCCGAAAACGGCAGACTGAATTGTCGCGAAGCGACAAAACAGGAACATAACTGTTCCCCTGCTGCAGCGCAGCATAATAATAATAATCAATCCTTGTAAGCTATACCTTTTACTATCTTGTGGTGTCTAGCGGATGCGGCAATGTGAAGTGACCGTTGTGTCGCTCTATGCCATTGATGTGCATAGCCTTATGGGCGGTTGGCACAGGGCTGTTGTTGGCTGGGCAAGCATAGCACAGGCAAGCATCGCACCAAGTGTGAATAGGAACCACTTGTGTTACTTGCATGTATGGTATGTGATTGGCAAGGGTTTGCTTTCAGGAGTATCACAGCATGGCATGATTAGGCTGCTGTGGCTGCCATGCACTGGCCTTGCTTAAGCTTAAGCTTGCAGCAACTGTACAGTGGTTGTGCAGTATATGCGCAGCTATGCAGCCTGCAGCTTACGCTTCGCGCCGAAATCTCTGAGGGCTGCCAGGGGTCTACCCAAGACGTCTTTGGTATGTGCAAGGCATCTGGTATGCGATCACCAAACAGCCTGTCCTGAGGACTAATTTGTTACAACAGTTGTCACAGCACTCTTTAGCCTGCAACGTAGAACACTGGTGTGATGTGCAGCGTGTGTGCAAGATTGCTGCTGCTGCACAAGCACATGCATGGGGCAATTGCAGCAGTGGCAGTACCGTGTGGAAGGATGCCAGCATCCTGCAGCTGCCTGTCCTGTTGTATGAAACGCATTGCCAGCATGGCTATGCTTGCACACATCGATGTAACACCATTCAACTACCATACGCGTGCGCCATATGGCTATATGAGCAGGTTTGCCATGCGCCTGCGTTGGCTACCATGGCGGCGGCTGCAGCTGTCATGCACCCCGCTGAGCCGATCAACAACGAAATCTTGGTGCTGAGCACCTCCTGGCATGGCATCATGATCATGCTGTTTACCTCTCGCATTCAACAACACTGCTTCTGTTCCTGACATCATGACAAGAAGCAGTAAGACCTTGCACTCAGCAAAAACCACATGCATGGCACGCAAGACATCAGATCGGCCGTGTGCCACTTGCAAGGCAGCTTGGACACCATCGTTTACTCCACGAGAAGTCCCTGTCACGCACCCGCAGCACACACCCACAGCATGCACAGTACAGGGCCTTGCTGTGCTCGTATCATGCCAGCATCTGCCACAAGCGCTTGTTGCCGACACCAAAATGGGACATGCTGAAAACGACGCGACATGCGCTGGTAACCTTCCCTCTGGCAGATGAAGCTAGTGATGGGGACACCAGAGCACATTATGCACATTGCGCTCGTGAGCGCTGTGATAACAGCGCGCCGGCATTGCCTTGCTTTGTTGATGTCAAGCGCAATATGCGCACTGCCCCACCGCGCCAATAGCGAGGACAGAACACACACCTACCCCGGTCACAACAGCGACCACAATTGACCACCCCGTAACAGAAGTACAAACAGCGCTCTCACAGCACGCCCGCATCCGCCACCAGCACGCGCTTCAGGGGCCTGTTGAAGCGCTTCTCAGCGACTGTGGCGCGCTTGTCGCCCATCATCTTGCCAGCCTCAAAGAAGGGCTTGTCGTAGTAGCTGTCACGCGGCCGCGCATATGGCAGCGATGACACTGCCTGCACCACATCCCAGCCGCCCACCACCTGCACAGCAGCAAACCGGCGGTAGGCCAAGGGCAATCTATTAGTTGAAAGAGCGGAACCACTTTGATCTTGCTAATGCCATTAGCTCTTGGAGACAGCCTGCACCACATCCCAGCCGCCAACCACCTGCACAACAAAACGACGATAGGCCAAGGGCAATCTATTAGTTGAAAGAGCGGAACTACCGTAGTAACGCTTGATGATGCGACAGAGCCAAAAATTGTTCTATTTTCATAGAATTGACAGCTGATTTCGTGCATTTTTTGCAATTTGACCGACTGAGGTTTAGACTAGGGTTTTGTTTTTATCAAACTGCAGACGTCTGCTGCGGGAGTATGAACGAACGATCAGTGTTATGTAATGCGTTTATGTATGTTTTAAGCCGCGCAGCGGAGCAAGCGAGCCCGTTTCGACCGGGAAAGCCTCCCGATCGAGGAATGATATGCATGTTTCGGAAATTGACAAATTCGACCTAAAAAATACAACAACGATACGACAGACTATATAATAGGAGTTTTGTCAATTCATCATGTGTTACTACGGTACTTGGATCTTGCTAATGCCATTAGCTATCGGAGACAGCCTGCACCACATCCCAGCCGCCAACCACCTGCACAACAAGACGAGACACCAGATCAAGGGCACTCTATGAGTTGGAGAGCGGAACTACTTCGATCTTGCTGAATGAGACAGCCTGCACCCCAACCCAGCCGCCCACCACCTGCACAACATGCACAGAACATGTAAGTAGCCAACAAGCACATGTTTCAGTAAGAGGATCTGGGAGCCAAAACAGGCTGCTAATGTGCCACCGAAAATGCGCACAAGACAGATGTATATGAGCCGAAAGCTGCAGCGGCAAGCAGCACATGATCAGCACAGCTGCACACATGCGGTTAGTGTGTGCCGTTGCTGCATGTCGACATTGTGTGTGCTGATTGGCAGAAGAAGCCTGCTCACCTTTCCCACCACCAGGTTGGTCTTATCCAGCTCAGGTGTTGGCCCAGTTGTGATCATAAAGGACGTGCCTGTAAGCAAATGTGCAGCAGAATCCAGGCATATGGGTGAGCAGCACCCAGAATGCATGCATAAGGAGGAGGCACAAATGAGCATGACGCAAGCGCAAGTTCTGCACTGGCACAGGTGGTGAAACGCCAGTGACCAGCATGCCAGCAGCTGCAGCTGGAGCTGACGTCCATGGACTGCCACAGAGCATGCGGTAAGGGTACAGCTGCAGCAGCTGCCTCACCATTGGGTGCCTCTCCAGCCTGTGATTTCAGGGTAACAAGCTTGCCGCCCATCGCCACAAGCCGCTCCTGCAGTGCGCAACACAGCGCACAACAGCAGAGATAACAGGCAGCAGTTGGCCACATCGCTGCAACCATCAGCTGCCGAGCCATGCTAAGCCTGCTGACAGCGTTCTGTGCACAATCCATGCAGCACGACACACCCTTCACAACATGCCCACACACCAGAACTTGTCGCTGCTGTGCTTTCTGCACCATTATGCTCACTGGCTGGCCTACACATGCCCCAAATCCGTACCGACACCGCTAAAAGGACACGTGCTGCTGTCCCTTGATCCCACACTGCTCACCTTGACTGGCCGCTCCTCTGCTTCCCGCACCACAATGCTGACTAGGCCAGCCTGGTCGTGCCGCCTGCTGCTCGCTGCCAGCTCATCTTCCAACGCCTGCACTGAGTCACCACCCGCGATGAGGCTGGTGCCGTCTGCAGTGTACGACAGCGACTTGACACCCTCGTTGCGGATGTACGTCTGCAGGAGAGCAAAACAAGATACGTGTGGAGATTAGGTACAGTGGCCGCAGCCAATCAAGAAACGAGTGTTTCAATAGCGTGTGACGGGCAATGTTGCCAAGTTTTCATGTGCGCTGGTCAACCCTGCAGGAGCATTGTTGCAGCAAAGACACATGACAGGCACGAGGCAATGCTTTGCTAATAGCTGCTGCATCACCAAGCAAAACTGCATAGGCTGTGCAGGGTTGCGGAGCTGCTGCTGGGGTCATGTTCTGTTCTACTCCTTTGCTTGAGACACGCGGTCAAACACCACTGACCATGCAGATGTTGTCAAGAGACGACTGCAACAGCACTGCTTGCATGTCTGCTTCTGTCCTTTACGTTTTATAACATTGCAACACGACCCCACTGACAGCAATGACATTGCATCGACATTGCAAACTCACGCTGAAGATGCCGTCGAACTTGCTGAGCCTGTAGCCCACGCCCTCCTTGCCCAGCGCCAGGTCAGCAAAGCGCTGCCCGCCAACCGCCGCGTCATCCACCAGCTCGATTACTATTCGGCCCAGCTTCTCGCCCTCCACCTTGACGTCTAGGAACACCTGTAAGTAAATGTGTCAAGAGATGAGGGAGGTATGCAGACAGTTGTGCTGCCGCAAGCTTGAAGGTGTCATGTAAGGTTGCAGGTGGTACCTGGCTACAGGCGTGCTGACCCAGCTGTGTGCAGTAACAAAAGCATCAATCAAGCGATGCTGCGCATCGCAGTTCGCGCAAAATGCCAACCGACATACTGATCTGCTGGGTTGCATAGAACAGGCAGAAGGCAACTGGTTGTGCCACACATAATGCCGCTTGTGCTGGGCACTGTGCTTGTGGTCATTTTCAGCACCGCCAAACGCAATCCACTACATTCCAGAAAACTTGCCTGTTTGGCTCCAGATGTTGTTGCTACACTCGAGCTGCTAGAGACCTCTGCTACTGCTGCTTCTGCAGCAGGCTGGTCTGCAACTGCAGCTGCAATGACATCTTCCTCTGCGCGGGCAGGGGCTGCCAACTGGCCTAAGAACGCTACATTTGCTGCAATGAGTCCTCCTGCAAGTAGCTCACGCCTGCTGGCAGCGCTGCTAGCACTGTTAGCTGCTTTGCACACCAAGGCGCGAGTAGGGCGCGTTGTGAAGCAGCGCTGCCGACTGCCACTTTGCACTTGTTTGGATCTTTGCAAGCAGTTTATTGAGCTCATATTAAGTGAAAGAAGTGAAGATCCGTACACGGCTGAGATATTGATATTGATCTACGCTACTACGAGCTCAAGCGGAAGGGAAGACATGCGCTGTCAATACTGATATGCAAAGAACAGGTGAACCAATATTATATCTCCCTGAAGCCAACAGGGAAGCACTCTCAACGGGGCAAAAGTCACTGCCCTGTCACTAGCATGTTTTACGCCCCAAATGCTGCGTGTCGTGAAATGAAGGTGATACAGAAAGCATAATAGACCACCAGGTGGTCAGATATCAACGCTACTTCGCCTCCTTGCTGCACTCGCTGACACACCAGCCTGTCTGTCCCGCCGTGTGACCCTGTGCCAGTTCCTGATAAACAGTCATTGTCGACGTTCCTCTTGCTTTGTATATCACCACACTTGTCGAGCCTGCTGCGCAGAGCCGACTTTGCATGTTAAAATAGGTGCCACAACAGTTGTACAGCTTGCAGCAGTACATGCACAGCAGCATCGCCACCCTCCCTTCAAAGCAGCATGGCGCCCCTGCCCCCAAATCCAGAGTTACATGGAGCCTTAGCGGTTCTCAGCAAGATGAAGATGCGCAGCAGCTGACCAAAATTGTAGACAGCACAGCAGATACCGCCGTGCAGCGGAATGTTGCCGCCGACCATGAAAAGCGGGCCTGCATCGCCGGACTGGACACTGCAGCAGTAGCCTCTTCCAGCCATGCATCCGTGGCATCATTATTGCACAGCAAGCAGGACTACAGCATCTCACCAAACGGCGCACTGGCCCCAGCGTTAGCGCCTGAGTTCTCTTCTCATGTTGCTGCAGTAGCAAGCAGTCCTGCAGTTTATGCTGCAGCTGCGCATGACCCTGCGGCAGCATCAACAGCATCACCACCATCAGCACCAGCAGCTAATTCAGTTACATCACATCAGAGTCCGCCCTTACCAAGCAAATCACCATCAGCAGGGACAGGAGCAGGCGCAGCAGTAACAGTTTCAGCTGCGGTACCTCCCCTCAAACTTGCACAAGCACTGCCTGGTGCAACGTTAGCAGCAGCAGCAGCAGCAGCAGCTACCTCACCAGAACAACCTGCAAGAGTCAGCTACCAGCTATCAGACAGTCATGGGGCTCTGCACTGTGTCTCCTTAGCAGAAGTAGCTGATGCAAGCAGTACAGTGACTAAGCCACACCCAGCATCTGCAGCAACAGCAACAGCAGGGCGAACTGTCCTGCAAGCAGCAGCAGAGCAGCAGCCATGGACACAGCATACGGCACGTGCACTGCGTCGCACACAGCAGGAGGTGGCAGAGCTGTGTGCAGCTGGAGGCCTGCCCCTGCCTGCAGAGCGCGCGTATTGCTTTGACCTAGTAGGTGCGTGGCCGGACACTATTCTGTGCATGCTGATGTCTGAGCAGTGACCGCAGCAGTAAGATGGGTCAAGGCATTCACTGCAAGACCTGTTGGGTGCCGTGTGAAACTGCTTCAGCTGCACTTCAGCGTGGAGAGGCAGCAATGCAGCAACGAAGTATCAGTTCCACTTGCGCAAAGAGCGCAGCATGGTAGCGTGTGCACAGCACAGTGTGGGTCACTGGCTAACATTTAGCTCACATACAGCTTCTCATCTCTTCTCATGCTGCTGCAGGCATCCGGGAAGCAGGGTTTGGAGTCAGCAGCAACAGAAGGCCCATTGTCAGCAGCCGCGGCAGCAGGCATGACAGCAGCAATGGCAGCAGCAGCCGCAGGCCCAGTGGCAACGATGCAAACAGCAGCAGCGGAGCAGCAACCAGCCCGACTCACACGGACGCCACGTGCTGGAGCAACTGCACAACCCCAGCAGCACTGCCTGCATCATCATCATCAGCAGCTAGGCCAGAGCAGCACAACAGCAGCAATCAAAGCGGAGCAGCGCAAGCAACAGCAGCACCAAGCAAGGCGAGCAGCGGTAATGATGCTGCAACTCAGCAACCACACCCAGAAGTGAAATGTTTGCCCCAGCAGCAGCAGCAGCAGCAGCGCATTGCAGTGTCTGCCCCTAGGAAGCATTTGCAAAGCAGCCGTCAGCATGCTCCACCTTGCAGGGCAAGCAGCGACGCCCCAACTAGCACCCGCAAGTGCAGATCAGTTGCACATCTCTCTGAGCATAGCACATCAACAATGAGCAACATAGCAGCTGACGGCACGTCAGCGCACTTGTCGGTGCTTGAACGCGTCGAGCGTAGCCTGGCAGTGCATGCAGTGCTGCAGCAGCAGCAGCCTCTGTCAACTGACAGCAGCAAGGCTGGTGCTGCAAAAGGGTTCATCTGCTGGGCAACAGCAGTAGTGGCACGCTGCTGCGCGCCCCAACTCTGCTGCTTAGGCACACCAGCAGCAGAAAAGCTGCACACGCCTTTTAGCTGCTGCTGCTTGTCACTGGCCTTGCCACGGCCGGCCGCACAGGCCTTGCCATCATCCGCACTTGCCGGAGCATCACTGGCAGAGACACTGGCGATCAGCGCATCCAGCGCCGCCAGGTCTTTACTTCTGCACACAGCAGTAGAGGCAGTGGCGGCGGCAACAGCAGTAACCTTGTTACTCTGTGCACTTGCTGCGCCAACAGCAGTAACCATGTTACTCTGTGCACTCTCAGCAGCAACCAAGTTGCTCTGTTCACTGATGGAACCCTCCTCGCCCGCGTAGGGGTCATAAGAGCTTCGGCCAGGGCCGAAGATTGCATCACGCCACTCAGGAGTGAGATCAGCAATCAGCGCATAGTAGCGCTCCTGTAAGTCCTGGCAGCTGTCAAACAACACAAATACGGCAGTTGCTTGATCTAGGTTACATACAGCCTTCACTGTCACCGTTTGGTGCTCCGGTGCTGTTTGTGAAAAAGCCACGTTCAACAGAACTGCGTATGTGTATAGACTATCGAGCGATCAATCGCTTGACAAGGCGGATTGCTTTTCCCCTGCCTCGCATAGATGAGATGCTAGACCACTTGACAGGTGCAAAGGTGTTCAGCTTGGTCGATCTTCGTCAAGCCTATCATCAAGCAAAAGTGCTTGATAGTGATGTGCCAAAAACGGCGTTTAGGACGCCCTTTGGTCACTATGAATACCTAACACTCAGTTTCGGCCTGGTGAACGCTCCTTCAGCGTTCCAGAGCCTGATGAATAAGCTCTTTTCAAAACACCTGTACAAGTTCGTGATGGTGTACCTGGATGACATCATCGTCTACAGCAAAAGCGAAGCAGAACACGAGAAACACTTGAGAATAGTGCTGGACATTCTCAAGCAACACAACCTGACAGCTGCTCACTGGAAGTGCTCTTTTTATCAAAAAGAAGTGTTATTCCTAGGGCATATTGTCAGCGAAGAGGGAGTTCGTGTTGACCCCGCCAAAGTAAAGGCAGTCAAAGACTTCCCTGCACCTGCAGATGTGTCACACCTACGTTCGTTCCTCGGCATGACGAACTACTTTAGGAAGTTCATCAAGCGGTATGCACAGGTTGTTCATCCTATGACTGACCTGCTTAAAAGTAATATCGCTTTTCGTTGGTCAACAGCTTGTCAAGACGCTTTTGACAAGGTCAAGGAGCTGCTGACAACAGCACCTGTGTTGACGCTACCAGATTGGCACAGCCAGGAACCGTTTGAAATGGTGTGTGACGCATCATACTTAGGTGTATCTGGTGTTTTACTGCAAAAAGGACACCCGATTGCGTTCGAGTCACGCAAACTAACACCAGCAGAGTGTAACTATTCGCCCACAGAGCTCGAGATGCTCGCTGTAGTGTACTGCGTTAAAAAATGGCGTTGTTACATTGAGGGCAGAGATGTAAGTGTCTTTACAGACCACAAGCCCAATAACTTCTTTGACACCAACACCATGCAGTCCAGGAGAACTGCTAGGTGGCTAGAAGCGCTTCAAGGTCACAGGCTGCAGTGGAATTATAAGCCTGGAAAACAAAACGTTGTGGCTGATGCGCTGAGTCGCCACCCTGTTGTTGATACCGACCCTGGATTAGTGTCATATGTTGGCGTAATGACAGCGTCCTCTGTTCAGGCCGCAGTGCTGCAGAACTCTGCCTTTGTGGCGGGGCTGCGTGCAGCATATGCCGCTGATACTGCTTTTGCA
Organism: Tetradesmus lagerheimii; assembly: GCA_902809745.2. Lineage (NCBI taxonomy): Eukaryota > Viridiplantae > Chlorophyta > Chlorophyceae > Sphaeropleales > Scenedesmaceae > Tetradesmus > Tetradesmus lagerheimii. Next base: position 112,048 of record CADDIJ020000311.1, on the reverse strand, counting down.
TGTAGTGCAAACAAGTGGACAGAAAAGGATGGTCTCTTTTACAGAGGCAGGACGCTAGTGCTGCCAACTAATGATGAGCTGCGGCAAATGGTACTGCATGAGTGCCACGATGCGCCATATGCTGGTCATGTAGGGACCAGGCGCACACTTAAAAACGTGCAGCGTTACTTCTACTGGGCAGGCATGGCACGTGATGTTGCACGCTAAGTCAGGAGTGTGACTCCTGTCAGCGCAACAAGAGCAGTAACCAGAAACCTGCTGGTATGCTGCGCCCTCTGCCCGTCCCTGGTGACACTTGGGAGTCTGTCAGCATGGATCTGATTGTGTCTCTCCCGAGGACAGCTGCAGGTTACACAGCCATTGTTGTCTTTGTTGACAGGCTGTCCAAAATGGTGCGCTTGGCGCCGTGTGCTGATGATGTGAGTGCTGAGCAACTGGCTGACATCTTTGTTGCTCAGGTTGTGGCTAATCACGGTGTGCCCCGCTCCATTGTCACAGATCGCGATATTCGCTTCACAAGCAAATTCTGGAAGGCCTTTGTGGCACAGATGCGTGTTCAGCATGGCATGAGCACTGCATTCCACCCACAGAGTGATGGTAACACTGAACGTGTAAATCGTGTGTTGGAAGATATGCTGCGGCACTACATTGACCCCACTCAAACGAATTGGGACTCTCTGCTGCCGATGGTGCAATTTTCCATCAACAATTCTTATCAGGAATCCATCAGCTCTGTGCCTTTTGAGCTGGTTTATGGCAAACGCCCCTACCTGCCTTTGGATCTTGTTGTTCCAAGGGGGGGAGAGGGCGCTGCCCACGCCAATGCTACCTGTGATTCAGCAACATCGCTAGCTGAACGTATTCAGACTTCTGTTGCACGCGCAAAGCTGTGTTTGCAAGCAGCGCAACAGTGGCAGAAAGCGTATGCTGATATGCATAGAAGGGAGCTGCAGTTTGCAGTTGGTGATGAAGTTCTTTTAAGCACAAAGAACATCAAGGTGAAAACAGCTGGAACTCACAAGCTGTTGCCAAAATGGATTGGCCCGTTTAAGGTGCTTCAGTGTGTAAATGAAGTAGCCTACAAGCTAACACTGCCTGCTAACCTCAAGATCCACCCCGTGTTTCACGTGTCACTGCTGAAGGCTTATCAGCAAGGTGGTCGAATGCAACCCCCGCCTGTACCTGAGCTTATTGAAGATGGGCTAGAGTACGAGGTTGAGTCAGTTTTGGCTTACAGGGATGTACGTGTGAGGAGAAAAAGGAACAGAGCTAGGACGCCTGTTCTGCAGCGGCAGTACCTCATCAAATGGAAGGGTTATGATGAGAGTAACAACACATGGGAGCCTGATCGCAATTGTTCTAATTGCCAGGACAAGATTGATGACTACTTTGCTCGTATTCGAGCAGGAGCCGGCACAAATAAACAGAAACGTACTGCAGATGGTGGTCTGCAGCCTGTACGCTCATCAAAGCGTGTACGTTTCGCGGCTGGTGTGTGATTTGGTTTATGTTTTATGCGCGCGCTGCCCAAAGAGGCATTAAACACACACTAAAGACCCAATGAGTGTAGTGACTGGTGTCACTGAGCATACTGCTCACACTCTTAACTGGAATCATGCATCTCGGTGCTGTACTACAACTGGGGGAGCGATGCCTGTTGCGTAATCTATCCTCAAGGGTGCTACGCTGAACTCCCTGCAACCTGGTTGTAGTTTGAGGAGTGATTCTGGTGACGACCCCTACTGTGCAGCTGTGAGCTGTAGCAGTTTTGGCCATATATGTTTATATAATACATATGCGTTACATCCTCTGGTGTTGACTGAGGGCAGTCAATCTACCTAAGGGGGGAGGTATGTAACGGCACAGTATAGAATATACTGTAGGGTCTCTGTGAGAGCCGTGCCGTGCTAGTCTTGGTCAGACGGTTATGACCTAGGCCCTGTTGGCCAAGGACTTGGCTGGTCCAAGTCCTTGGAGCGTCCGACTAAGGATGTCGGGGACGGATCAACGTTAATCAGTAACGAGCCGTCAAGGACTAGGAGTCCTTAGCCAGGAGAACTACATATGCCCTGCAATGTAGGAGGGGATGGTATTGAGTACTCGGTACTCTGTATCTGAGAGTGATCCCCACGGGCTTAACATACAAAACAATTATATTCTTCTCTTTACGCTTCCCTACGTTCCTCAGTCGTTACAGTGGTAGCTCCCCCAGTTGTAGGCTGGTGCTGTGGTTGCTGGCGGCTGCATGCCAGCTGCTGCTGCTGCTGCTGCTGCTGACATGGTGGCCGTCACTAGCCTGCCCCAGTGTTGGTGGGAGGTGCACGAGCGGCCCTTGAGCGACCCGCTGCTGCTGTGCCTGCCTGTGTGGGTGCGAGAGGCGCTAGAACTTGAGCTGATGGAAGTGTAACGCATGAAGGGGCCCAGACCAACGTTGAGAAACAGACTTCAGTGGAAATGTAGCCAGTACTAGCCAGCCGAGTTTGTCTTGGAGGTCGTTGTCACGAGTGTCACAGTGGTACGTTTTGTCAAATCATTAACAGTGTTAGCTCCAACAAGTCACGGCCCAGGCGTGGTCTGCAAGCACTGGCCATACTCATGTGCATGTCTGTGGAGATACAGATGTGCTTTCAACCAGTACTATTTGGTGACGCGCAAGATTGGCCCGCACCCAAAGGTTGCGCGCTCTGCGCCTCACCTTACCCATCATGCAGCTTGCGATATGTCAGCCGCCACGGCCAACACACTCCCCAGCAGTGCAGGCAGCCCCCACCTCAACAAATTCAATGAGGATCTTCATGATTAAAGTCGCCCATTCAAGCCATAGCATCAACGCCATCGGCGGCATATATGTCGTGGCAGACAAAAGTTGTTGCCATACGCAAACGCAGCAACCGTTGTGACACCTTCACGAAAAACAACGTGATGCACAATACACCTAACACCCAGCCACTGCTGCTGTGCACTGCAGTCAACCACTATTTGCTGGCATGGGATCGCATGTCACATGCCATGTTGGGACACACAAGGGCCTTGCAAGCTGTATAGTATACACACCAAATGACCTCCAAGTCAACCCTAGACTCAAGCTTCACCACCTGCTGGCCATTGCTGTGATCATGGCAGCATTCTTGGCGCCCTCAGCAAACCTATCAGGCCGCTTCGGCTTATCCCGCTCCCGCTGCTGCTTTCGTCGAGCTGCTGACTCAGCAGCACCTGGCGTGCCCTTGCCATGCTGCTGCTGGTGCAGCTGTGCATAAGACCCAGTCGGCGCGGCGCTGCTGCTGCTGCCTTTGCTAGCAAGCTTGCCTTGCGGCGAATGCTGCTGCTGCTGCTGCAGCTGCAGCGCAGGAGGTCTCTGCAGCTGCCAGCTGGCCTTACTGTTGGCTGCGGATTTGGCAGCTACTGCTGGCAGAACTGAGCCTGGTGCGGCAGCACTGTACTGGGGAATCTTGCTGTTGAAGCTGCCAACGGGGGGTGACAGCAGCTGCGGCCAGTTCATGCCAGGGCTGCTAGCCATTGCTGCAGCACCTGAGTAGCTCTGGAAGAAACCTGCAGGACTTGGCTGCTGCGGATCATACACCCCATGCAACTGCTGCTGCTGCGGTGGCTGTTGCGTATGCGCAGCCGCTTTCCGCTGCTGTTGCTGTGCTGTAGGCACCAGTGCATGCGAGTTGCCATGCCTGCTCTTGCTGCTGTCTGTTCCCGGCTGCTTCCGGCTGCTGCCTGCCAGCTGCTGCTGCGTGCCTTGACCTCCGGCCACGCCTGCGCTGCTCCTGCTGTTGCTGTTATACAGCGTGTTTGTAACAGCTGGATTCAGCCCCATAGCAAAGCCAGGCATTCCAGACATGGACATGGAGCCGCCAGCAAGTGAGCCATAGCTGGCCATGGCTGCCTGCTGCTGCAGGAAGCTCTCAGTGGCAGCCTGCAGGACACATCGCAGCGCAACAGACACAGCTAGTCACTGCACCATAAGACCTGCTGAGCTCGAGAGTATGGTGAAGTCGTTGATACACACTACAAACTGCAGTGCTACATCAGCCGCCCCCAGGTGCCACACGGCAGCGCACACTCGACAATACCACACATGCAACTCTGCAGCTGGCTGGCTTTCAAACCGAGACTACAAGCAACATATTGCCGGAGAAGCCTGCACCTGCAGGCACCCAAATACAATCAGCACCACCATCAACTAACACACCTGCTGGTAGCCTGCAGCTGCACCGATTGCGCCCGACAGCGAGATGTTTGCCTCCCTGTGCGCGTACAGCCGCTCCACCAGCGTGTCCATGCGGTCCTTGGTGGCGTCCAGCTCGCGCTTGCGCTGCAGCACCTCGTCCTTGGCCTCTACCACAGCAGCAGCAGTCATGGAGGCCTGCTGCTTCCACCTGCAATCATACAGCAGCCAGAGTTACAGCAAACTCAAAACTTGTAGCAAACTTCAAGTTGATCAGTGAGCTCTGGAAGGTGAGAGGTAGACGTGCACGGGTCCTGCATCAAGCAGCACCTCGTCCTTGGCCTCCACGACAGCAGCAGCAGTCATGGAGGACTGCTGCTTCCACCTGCAGTGATACATAGTGTTACATATAGAGCAGCCAGAGTTACAGCCACTTGCCCAATGAGCGCTGGGAGATGAAGATGTGTTTTGCAGGGGAATCTGCAGCAGGCAGCACCTCGTCCTTGGCCTCAACAGCAGCAGCAGCAGCAGCAGCAGTCATGGAGGCCTGCTGCCTCCACCTGCAGTGTAAATAGTAATACATGTACAGCAGCCAGAGTCACAGCAACTTGATCAGCGAGCTCTGGGAGGTGAAGATGTGTTGTGCACGGATTCTGCAGCAAGCTGCACCTCATCATTAGCCTCTACAACAGCAGCGGCAGTCATGGAGGCCTGCTGCTTCCACCTGCAGTGATACATGGTGTTACATATAGAGCAGCAACAGTGGCAGCAAGTTGGTCAGCGAGCTCTGGGAGGTGAACATGTGGCATCCAGCTCGCGCTTGCGCTGCAGCACCTCGTCCTTGGCCTCAACAGCAGCAGCAGCAGTCATGGAGGCCTGCTGTAGTGCATATGAGTACATACAGCAGCCAGTGTTGCAGCATGTTGCTCAGCAAGCTGTGGTAGGTGAACATGTGTTTAACACAGATTTAGCAGCAAGCTGCACCTCATCATTAGCCTCAACAACAGCAGCAGCAGTCATGGAGGCCTGCTGCTTCCACCTGCAGTAGTGCATAGAAATACATACAGCAGCCACAGTGGCAGCAACTTGCTCAGCGAGCTGTGGTAGGTGGACATGTGTTGTGCACGGATTCTGAAGCAAGCAGCACCTCTTCCTTAGCCTCAACAACAGCAGCAGCAGTCATGGAGGCCTGCTGCTTCCACCTGCAGTAATACGCAGTATTTCATGTACAGCAGCAGTCTGTGGTAGGTGAACATGTGTTGTGCACGGACTTCGCAGCAAGCTGCACCTCATCATTAGCCTCTACCACAGCAGCTGCAGTAATGGAGGCCTGCTGCTTCCACCTGCAGCGATGCACACGGCAGCCAGAGTCGCAGAAAACTTGATTCAGTGAGCTCCGGGAGGTGTAGATGTGTTTTGCATATGATCTGCAGCAAGCAGCACCTCCTTGTGCAGCCTGGCCAGGCAGCAACAATGGTTGCTGATAGATCTGCGGTGAGCCAGCCATTCAGCAGCACACAACAACACAGTCCACACTACAGTGCAATTGCATCAAAGTGTCCGGCCGCATATCACGGCAGCAGCCGCACCTGTCCATCTCTGCCGCCATCGCTGCTGTGCGGTGCGCCAGCTCATGCCGCAGCCGCTCCACCTCAGCCAGCAGCGCCCCGCAGCGCGCCTCATACTCGCCAACCAGCGTGCCACGCTCCGCAGCCTCACTCGCACGCACGCGCTCCTCTGTGTTGCTCATGGCAGCCTGCAGGAGTGGCAGGTCGGACACGTTCACCATTGTGTGCAGGTAGTAGGGTTAGCGCACTGTGCTTACGTGGCACGCAGGAATCATGTGCGCTGTGCTTACGTGGCACGCAGGAATCATGTGCGCTGTGACAGAAGTTGGTGGCGGTTGCGCAACGTGTGTCGCACTGCCCACTGCTGAGGACTGTGGGCTGGCATCAACAGCTGCTGCTGCTGGGTCATGCCTTGCATTGCGCAGTGTGTGCTGCGCGCACCTGCGCTTTCGCCACCTCTGCTCGCGCCAGCTGCAGCTGGGCCTCAAAGTTGACACGCATCTCCTCCAGAGCTGCGCGCTCCTGCAGCCAGTGTGGTGCATAGCGCAGCACCACGAGCTCAAACCAAACACATGGCAAGGTGCAGCATACGGTTGCCCTATGTCACTGTGACGGGCTCCAGATGTGCAATACACATGCATCTGCTCTATTGCTGTAAGGCATGCTGTCCTGCAAGGCGCTGCTTGTGCAGTGTGCGTACGCAACCTCTTGTTCTTGCACCTGCCACTGATTATATACATTTGTCTTTTTTATTAAAGTATCAGTCAGACTACCACATGAATGTCAGGTACCACATGAATGTCAGCCCGACAGCAGACCCAGCTGGCCCGCACCTGCTGCATTGCTTCCTCTTCGACTGCCAGGTGTGCTGAGCGCTGCTTGGCCTGCCTGCCGCTGCTGGCCAGCAGCTGCCGCGCTTCATCTGCTGCTGCTGTGGCTGCCCTGGCAGCCTGCTCAGCTGCCACGCGCGCTGACTCACTCTGCTTCAGCTGGCGCTCGTAGCGAAGCAGCATGTCCTCGAGCTCCTACAGGGTACAGCAGCAACGCAGTAACAGCGGCGTCCGGCATAGGGGAAGCAGCGGTTGCTTTTATGCGGTGGTTTGAATGCAGATAAGTGCTGGTTATTGGTACACTTGGTCGCTGAGATGCAGGAGGCCAGTTTTGTGATGTACACAGCTGTGCAGGGCTGCTAACGTGGGTGCACCCAAAGCACCTTTACGAAGTGGATATGGACTGCGCTTAGTGCATACGAGCATATGGCAAAGATGCACTGCCAAAGCAGCTGCAGCTGTCCTGCACTGGCCTCACCTCCCGGAGCTTTGCCTGCTGCATGAGCTCCTGCTGTAGCTGCACTACTGTTGAAGAGGTCGCTGCACTGTGCTGCTGCTGTTCGATACTGTGCTGCAGCTGTTGCTGCAGTTGCGGTGGCCTGTGCTGTGCAGTATGCTGCGCCGCAGAGGCCTGTGCCTTCTGCTGCTGCCGCTGTTGCTCTGCTGCCTTGTATGAAGCTTCAAGCTGCTGGAGCTCCTGGTACTGCTGCTGTTGCTGCAGCAGCAAATACGAGCCCTCTGTCTCTGCGGCAGGAGCAAGCTCCTCTCGCTCATGCTGCTCCTCATCCTGCTCCCAAAACTCCTGCCTGTCTCCCATGGCTGTTGTTGACTCGTTTCTGTTGTTGTTGATTTCCACAAGAGCCGCTGCTTGGACAGCTTCTGGCTCATGCTGTTCTGTGTACCTGTTGTTGTGCTGAGGCTGGGTACCTGCTAGCTCTGGCTGAGCTGCCACAAGCACTTCATCATACGTTTCGGTGTCCAGATTATGCGCTAGTGCTGCGTTATTAGCTTCTTCCTGCTGGTTTGGCTCAGAAGCTACTGCTACTGCTGTGCTGCCTGCAGCTGCTGTGAGTGGCGCAACTGATTTGATGCTGCGCCTGCTGCACACACCGGTGAACATCCGTGCGTTACTGCACGTTTTCGATAATACATCTCATGGCGGGGACGAGAGCAGACGTCACTCACGTACACATCGACATGCACCACACTGTACGCTGCTCGCGTGAGGAAGAGATGCAATAACCCGTGCACACCTTTATCGAGCTCACCCATGTCAGTAATGACGAGTTTGCGCCACATACCGCTGCACTCGTAACATTAGGGTTTGGTGTTAGGTGTGCCTGGGCACCTGTACTGCACCTGCGCTGTACTGCACATGCGCTGGGAGCCCCTACGTCTGCCCAGAGAGGTATCGCTGCGGATGATTGAATGCCAACGTTGATCCAGTCCCTGCCCGTATGGTACCTCAGGTGCCTGGCAGCACCTCGCTGTGCATCCAGACGTGGCATGTCCAGCGCTGTACAGCAACATGCTGCTGCAGCACTGCCTACTAACCGTACGCATCTAGTACATGGCAAGACTGACAACAACCGGGACTGCGTCGCTGCGGTACATCATGGCTCGGTCAGCTGAGCTGAATCAGCTCTCAGACACAATGCAGCAGTTGCTGTGCTGTACACTGAGATTGACAATCACCTGGCAGCTGCTGGCAGCGGCTGAGCAGCGGCTGCTCAGCCGCTAAGCACTCAGCGGCTTAGTTGCTGCTCCTGTTCTGACTATCATGCCTGACGCTCCACCCAGGCACGACTTTAATCCCGTTGAGGTTTGTAAAAGTAATAGCAGCACCCAAGCAGCAACGCATGCAGTGACACCGGTGGTACCCTTCCCCTGCGAGCAAGGCTGCTCACTCATGCAAGGCTGCGCACGCAAGCAAGGCTGGCCTGACCCACTGTAATGCGCCGCTGATTGTCAATGCTGAACAAGTAGAGCATACCTGTCCAGATCCAGGAGCTTCCAGGGCACCAACCCTTCTGCGTCCAGAGAGCATCAAGTAGAGGGTTTGTGCCTTCCGAAGGCAGGAAGTTCCTGCCAGTGTGCTGGTGAACAGCAGGCTAGTGGCTGCAGCCACTGCAGCTGATGTTCTGCTGCTGAACCTGTTTCAGGCTCTTCACCCTGCACCCTGCTGCTGCTCATCTTGTTGCGTGAGAGCTGTTACGGTGCCCATTCAAAGCGCATGCCATCACAGCTGACTTTTGGTGACAAGAGACAGGTGAGCTGTGCACTTCAAGGTTATGTGTATGGTGAGTGACCGTGCGTCTGTACAGTAACACCTAACAGGTCCAGTGCAAGCAGGATCTGATACGAATCATACACGAATCTGGTTTAGACAAGCTCCAACAGCTTTCAGCAGCGCTAGCATGCTTGATGTGAGAATCACAGCAGCTTATTGACAACAGAGGGCACCAGCATGTGGCGATAACCACTGAGTTTATTTGTTACGAAGATGAGGTATGGTAGAGCTGGCTTTTGATGCTTTTACTGTTGTGCTCTGGCTTGGTTTCCAGGCTACAACCCAATGTCGGCAGCTTCGCATGTCATGCTGCCCACTGACAGCCAGCTAACAAAACACACTATTTGAGGTTTGCATTGGGTTTGTAAAGCGGTAGATAGCGCCATAGACACGGCGGTTACATTACGAGACCTTACAGCGACCTTCATATCGTCATCATGTCGGTCAGTCTTCGCAGCAACGCTCTGACCGAGGAGAAACAGCTCATCTTTCAAAGTTTGATGTGTATGCTGATGTTGCTGGATGGTTTAATCACGCCTTTGTGTCACACATTGCGCGTACGCGGCCGACGTGACTCAGCCTCTCTTCCCTAGCAAGAGGTCGAAACAGTGATTCGCGTTCAGCCACCGTATTCATCAGGAGATCAGTTCATACACATATTGTCAGACACGTACGGAGGGTTGTGTGGATACTGCTGCAACCCGGAAAACCGCTGCGCGCTAAGTAAGCAAAGAGAAACTTGCAGCAGCAATACGGAAACACGCGTGCTGTATTGGTATGGATTGATAACAACATGTTGTAAAGATAAAAAGCCGCAGCCGCTAGCGAGTCTGCTCCTACTTCCTGCTGAGCCTGCAGGCTGCATATCCTTGCAGATTCACAAGGCAGCTAACACGACCAGTGGGCCGAAGTACATGTCACCAAGGATGGCGCAGCATACGGGGTCCTCCTTGTGATATTGGCTGCCGTGATCTCTGCAGGTAAGCTGCGATGCTATATTCGAAGTACCCTGTCAGTCCAGTTGGAAGCTCTCATGCCAGCAACTGCAACCAGCAAAAGCTCTCATACAGCTGTCAGGACACCCATCTGTTGCTACCAGACACCAAGCTCAGCAAACACGCTCACGATGTCGACTGCAGATTGACTGCTGTTGGTTTCCTGCCGCCACTTGCAGCGCTGTTAGCGCACTGTGCTCGGCTACTGCACAGCCGCACAGGCTGGAGCAGCTTCGGTGACACAAGCGGCTACTCGGCCTTCAATGCTGCTCGCGTAATCAACCCTGCAAGCATGCCAGCCCCTGCAACACGCACAGCAGTAACCCCTCTCAGTATAGCCGCTGAAGCAACGTCCAACGCCGTCTTCACTGGAGCACACCGCATGGTGGCGCCCAAGCAGCGCCGCGCATACGCGACTGTTGAGCCGGATCCTGTTGCGGATAATGAGCAGAGGCGCCAGGTCACCATTCAGCCTCGTCAAAGGTTGGTGCAGGACCTGCCTGCCCCACGCAACACACTGGCAGGCGGCAGTGGTGAGTCAGCGTGCCTGCTGCCCTGCGCAGCATGCTCTGTGTATTCTGTCTTCAGCAGCTCCCTGTTTGCTTGCTACTAGTAGGTGTCAGCCGCCAAGGGGCAAGTGGGGGCGGTGTATCAGCCCATCTTGCAGTGGCAGTGCTTTGCAATGATTAGTGCTGATATGGCTTGTGGCTGATTGGCCGCATATGCTGCAGTAGCCAGTGCATGCAACAGGGGGGTGTCTGCGCTGTTCTAGTTCATTCGGTGGTTGTGCTGACTCCCTCATTGCGCCTTGCTCTGCTGCTGCTGCTGCTGCTGCTGTGCTTCCATAGGCAATGACAACATGCCAGCATTGGTGAGTCTCGGTGCTGCGCAGTGTAACCTGCTGTACCTGAACAGCGATCTGATGCATGCAGTCAGCATCCCTGGCTGCAAAGCACTCCAGTCATCTATAACTACAGCTGATGCAGCCAGAGCGCTACTCTAAACTGCCAGTTGATTGTGCGCACGAGCTTCACCCCATGGACTGATTACGATGCTGGCTGTGCTCCTTGTGTTTGACTGCTGCAGGTGATGGGTGGCATGGCACTCTCCCAAACCTACGAGGGAGCCTCCTCAATCTCAGCCACAGATGCTCTACCCCACAACAAGGGAGGCAAGTTTACGCCAGTGGCATACAACAACCTGATCTCAAGACCCGGGGTGTGGAAGCAGGGTGTGCAAAAGCGCAAGGTGTGGGGGTCGTCCAGGGGGTCTTGGGGACTGAGTAACCAGGGGTGGGATCCGTTGCTGTCAGTGGCATTGCAAATGGTGGTATAACGCTTGCGCAGGCTGACACGGCTGTGGCGATGAGTCAGAGTGAGAGGGCTAGCGGTCCGAATAGGCAGAGCTTGGACAACTGAACATGGCTGGCCCAGCTGTTGGCTTGTTTTGTTACAAGGTTTGGCTGCAGCGACTTTGCATGCGGTACAAACAGCCACCGTATAGGTATGGATTCTCAGGCAACCGTGCATTTGTGAGTTTGTGATTTTGCTGTGTTATGCATCTGTTCTGCATCTGCTGCATGCATGCTGCACTGGAGCTGGTGGTGTTGATATGCTGAACAAGGCATACATGCATTTATTGCATGGCGTGTGTCAGCCTGCACATGCAGGTCAGCCCTGATGATTCCGTTCAGTGCTGCAGCCATGGTGTTTGATGTCATGTTTGTGCTCATCATCATCATCATCAAATTACCAGATCAAGCCATAGCATCAACGCCATCGGCCCCGCGCCCCCCCGGGGCGGAAGAAAGAGGGAGCACCGCTCCATTACGTTTGCAACTATTACGCACATCCCAAGCTTTCACAAGATACGCAGCAATGCTCCTAGACACCAGTCGGCAAACCCCCTTGCTACCCCAAACATCATCAGAAACAAAACGCAACAACTTGGTCGATGCATCAGTCAATGACAATACATTGCGCAATTTTCCAGCGCCACCAGCAACTGTCTGTTGCAAAACAGACCGAATCTCGTCCAACATAGTATCTCTTTGAGCAGAAGTGGCAGGACAATCAAACAAAGACTCAACATTCTGACCACAAGCAGGACACGCTGTATTAGAATCTGCTCTGCTACCCCCATAACGACTGGTACGCTCGTGCACGCAAAGACATCCCATGCGAACACGCATCAGCAACTCAACGCCACGTGTTGGCGCACCAGCACACAAAAATGGCCTGGGCCGTTTGAAGCGCATGGCATCAGCATGCGTAGGGTGAACATGCATGACATAACGGCTCAAAGTAGAGTGTTGCAGTGATTCACAAGCAATTCTATCGGCATGCGACTTCTTGACCTGACAGCCGATGTGACTCTTGCATGCACTAGCGCGATCAGCCGCCGCTGCAACATCCACACCATACTTGCACAACAAACTCTGCACATATTTATGCCACGGTGTTACTGCAACAGCACCACTGGGGCGCTTCCACTCAGCAGAAAATACCTGACGTGGCAGCCTGGAATCCTGCAATCGTTGAACCCTAAAGTAATACTCCATTGCCCTCTGATGAAGCCACATGTGTAATGGCTTCACACCCCATTCAGCCAGCAGAATCGAGGAGCAAGGACGCTCTTTGCCACAACGCATTGCGCATTTAATGATGTCAGTCTGCACTTTGTCAATCTGCTGTAACTGCCTTGTAGTTGACAGGAACCAGACCTCACTGCCATACTCGACAATTGGGCGAATGCATGTCAGCAAAATGATACGCTTGACTTCCACACTGATGTGCCGGCTCTTCCAGATTGGCATGAGCCCACCCTTCACACGATGCACTTTTGCCAACATCTTCTCAAACTGCGTGTTCCAATTGCAAACATTGTTGAACCACAAGCCAAGGTAGCAGTACTCTGGCACAACAGGCACGGGAACACCATTCCAAACAATGCCAGAAGCAGCCAACTGGCTGGGCTGCCTACCTGGTGACATGTGCATGACAGCAGACTTAGAGCTATTCAGTTTGAAACACCACTTACAACTGTAATCATAAACTGTTGCAGGAACAGCCTGAACCTCAGCCAGGGATCCGCACACAGAAACAAAATCGTCAGCCTGCATGGCTGCCACAACCTGACCAGCCGGTTCATCACTAGGGCCCATCAAAGTAATTCCAGGGTGCTTTGCAATACAATACAATACAATACACCTTCAGGACTGAAACCTGCCTCAGGCACTAGCCCAGTGAGCCGATACTCCGCTCATGAGGGTTTTTGGTAGTAATTGTACCCAGTCTTTCCTTCGTTGGTTGGGCGATCGAAACCACCCGCACAAGTCCGTCAATTCCAGTTGCTTTTTATGCCCAGCCACGGGCGGTTGGACCGGGATTTGCATGCACCTCATGCAGCAGATCATCAATGAAGTACAGGTACAGTGTTGGGGAGATAACATCACCCTCATGCAGACCAAGGTCACATGTGAAGCTGTCAGTGACGTGGCCTTCGTGGGACACCACGCGGCGGGCACCCTGATACAGGTTGTAAAGCACACGGAACATCTTCCCACGCACACCCTTATCCCACAGTTTTTGGAAGAGCCCATCAAGCCACACTGTCGGAAAAGCCTTGTAGGTGTCAACAAACAGCACAAAAGAATCCTTCCCTTCAGTTTTCCGCCCACCCAACACCTCACTTAGCACGCTCTGGTGGTCGGCATAGCTGCGCTTAGGACGAAAGCCGTTCTGGCTCTCATGCAGCAGCGGCGCTTCTGCTGCTGCTGCTGCTGTTGCTGCTGCTGTTGTGCCGGCTGTTGCTGCTGCTGCTGCTGTGCCGGCTGCTGCTGCTGCTGCTGAGCCGGCTGCTGCTGCTGCTGCTGAGCCGGCTGCTGCTGCTGCTGCCGTGTTGAGCTGTCAGTCTGTAGCCCGCCTTCTGCAAACTTGATTAGGCGCTGGTTGAGAACGCTGGTGTAAAACTTGTAGAGCACGCTGAGCAGAGTGATACCACGGTAGTTGGTGGGGTCTGTCAAATCACCCTTCTTGGGCATGTTCATAACTGCCTGGCACCTGGTGCACCTGCTCAAGTTCCCACATCAGCTTGCAATACTGTAGCAGCATATCAGTGGCTGTGCTGCCTCCATATTTAAGTAGCTCATTGACAATGCCCTCCTCAGCCGGGTTGCCGGCTTAGCCAGTACGCAGCCTCTGCATGCAGTCAGACACTTCATCAGCAGTGATGGGCAGGTCAAGCGGGGTGGCAGGGGAATCAGCAGAGTCCTGCAGGTATTGATGCACGTTAGTTGCGACTTGAGACATGTGCTGAGCATCAAACTGGGGATTGGAGGAAGCAAATGCTGCATGGCTGCCAATACGCTCATAATGACACTTGAAAGCATCAGCTTTCTCAGCCGGGGTAGATGCCACATGCCCAGAGGGATGCTGCATGACACTGTAAACTGCCTCGCTGACATTCTTTGGGCACAGACGACGCACAAGCTGCCACATATCCTTTTCTCCAAGCCGGCTGTCATCATTCAAGCGGTCTGTGTAAGCAGAAGTGATTGCATGCTCGCACTGCTTTCTGTACTGCTTTTCTGCTGCTTTGACCAGCTGTGCTGTCGCCTTCTGCTGCTGTTTGAAAGCAGCGTAATCTGCCACGAGGCCCGACTGCTTGTAGCGCTCATAAGCCTGCACCCTGTCCCACCTAGCATCTGTGAGCTCCTGAGACCACCATGGGAAGGACTTGCCAACCCAAACCTTCTTGTAGCCAAAGCTGGCATTGACAGCGTGACGAAGGGCTGCCAACATCTGCTCATGGGCTTGCTTCACTGCATTACTTGCTGTTAATTGAACTGCAGAAGCCTGTTGCTGCAAAGCATCAATTGCGGATGTGTAAGCTGCACCAAGCTGTGACAGAGCGTCCTGATATGACTCGAGTTCGGTTGACTGCTCCCCGTTCTGCAACCGGAAGTCCTTGGGCTGCGCGTTGAGGCGCAGCACAACCTGTTTGGCAGGGCGGCGCACAACAGGCCTGACAATGCGGGCAAATACAGGCAGGTGGTCAGTAGCAGCCACAGTGTGCGTCCCAACTCTGGCTGTTGGCCTGGCAGCAGAGTCGCAGGGCATAGCAATGTCAGCAGAAGCAATTATGTAATCAATCAAAGAGCCCCGCCTGGTGCCGCCGTGTGACCTGTCACATGTAATGTGCTGGTGAGGGGATGTGGGCGCTGTGCGGGCATTGAGGGAGTACAAGTTAGTGGCGTGTAGGATTGAGAGGAGCATGCCGCCATTGTCATTGATGGTTGTTTCACCATGCATACCAATACGCTCTGTTAGTCGAGACGCGCATCCAACGCGTGCATTAAAATCACCCATCACCACCACAGATCCCCTGCTAGACAGGTACTCCAAGTCCTCCTGCAGCGCTGCGTAAGCAGCTCTCCTCACTGTTGCAGACTTGCCCATGTCAGGCAGTAAACCACTCCAATAAACAACTTGCGCGCACCTCCTTGCCCTGGCATCACCAGCCACAGTGCTTCATCGTACTGCTGATCAGCAAACTGATACACTTTCACAGCGTTTGCAACAGAGGCATGCATGGCCACCCCAACACCACCAGAGGCATGCTCCCCTTCCCTTACAACCCTGGGCTTACTCATGTAAATGTAGCCGGGGATGAGATCGGCAGGCAGCTGCTTTCCCTGTGCCTCCTTGGTTTCCACAAAGCCCATTATGTCACATCGGGGGTCCTTGAGCAGGTGATGAACCTCTACTAGTTTTAGCCCAGCCTTTTGCATGTTGTTGACATTGAGCACACCACAACGCAACCCACTGTTATTCGGCTGCACAGGTGCCCTGTTGGGGCGGTGACGGCGCTGTTGAGAGGCCCTGTTGCGGCGCTGGCTGTTCCTGCGGCCGTGCTGCTGGCTGGCACCACCAACACCAGGTGCTGCTGGCTGTGTGTTTCTGGGCAGCTGCACCTCGTCGTCTGACGCAGGGACAAGCTCTTCCTCTTCTGTCTTAGGAAGAACAAGCTCCTCCTCCTCTGAGGCAGGAACAAGCTCCTCTTCCTCATCCTCTGTGCACCCAGCTGATGCAAAGTCGTCGTCTGCTGAGGCATCCTGGGACAGCTCAGCATCAGGCTCAAGAGCAGCATAGTGGTTAGACAGCACCAGGCCGGCGCAGAGCTGCTTGCGCCGAACCACCTGGCGAAGGCTTGCATATGCCCCACGTGCACTCAGGACGACCATCCCATTGAATGTGAAGACAGCACGCCAGCGCAGTATGCGTTGCAGCTGCTGCTTCAGCATAACGACCATGCAGGCTGTCAGCTGGCGCACTGCAGATGATGGCAGAGTGAACACAACTGCTGTCTCTCCTGACCAGAATGCTCTGCCAATGAGCAAGTCACGCGGTGCGCCTTCACCTGACATCTGCGCAATTGCACCCATGCCTGCAGCCCGCACCTGGGCGATGGTGGTGGCTGTCCTGCGCGGGCCAATCAGCTTCACCTGATATCCCCAACTGTTTTGATCCCTGGTTTGACGAGTCTGGGCGCGGCTAGACCCAGGAGTTTGTCGGCTGGACGGCTCAGCCTCAGTTGCAGCAGGGGCACCAGGTGGTGGAGCTGTAGCAGCACGAGCAGCGGCAGGGTGGGGGCAGCAGCCGCAGCAGGGTTTGCAGGGTTAGTAGAAAGCGCGGCAACGCGGGTCGTGCGGTTCTCAGTAAGGGGTGTACCCACGTAGCTGCCTGTGGCAGCAGCATATGTCTCAGTGAACACCCTACGCCATGCACCCTGCAGCCACACATGTGTGTTAGGATCAGGGCATGTAGGGGCAGACGACGGGCCTGAGCCAAAGTTGGGGTTGGTGATCGGATGGCCTTCGCCATCAATCACCACATAATGCCTGGACAGGCGAGCCACAGGACCACAGGGGCCAGGAGCTGGCCGCTGGCCTGCAGGAGCCCCTGTGGCCCTGCTGGCCTGAGCTGCCAGGCTTTGTTCCTGAGACGTCCTGTGGTCCTGTGTCATGGTTAGCAAACACTTGTGAAGCAGGGGCGGCAGGGCAGGCGGCAGGTGCAAACCACACGGGTAGCAAGAGCAGCGGCAGCTGCATCAACAGTCACAGATTCAGCAGCAGTAGCAGCAGACCATACGGCACACAACATGAAACCCGCCACAGGATCAGCCATACGGCTGGCAGGTGTATATGTATGCTGCATGTGGTATGCTGATGCTGTTGCTGACACATGTAATAGTTGCTGGCAGTTGCTGCCGTGCTGCTCATGCATGCTGTTCTACTGCTGTTGCTGTTGCTGCTGCTGCTGCAGAGCTGGTAGTAGCTGGAAGGCAGGTGAGTCTGCAAAGCCATGCTGCGTACATTGCATCACGTTCAGTGCAATGTAATCCCACTTGGATTTGCCAGTGTAAGCAGTTCGCCAGGCAATCCGTCGGGCTGCTCCCAGCAGTGACCGTTGTAGTGGGCGTGCTCCCCCTAGCACGTTGATCTCCTTGCAGTCTTTGCCATTGCAGACCACATATTCCAGTGTACCATTCCGCGTATATTTGAGTCCAAGCAGCACAGCATCGCCTCAAACGTAGCGTTCAATACAGTGTGGTAGGGGAAGCGCCTGCTGCCCTGTGCCCATACTCCGCTGATCGCTCCCTGCACGCCACCCTACTTCACAAGCATCATGAATACAAGGGTGAAAAGAGGATTAGCGCGCCCGCAGGCGCGCTGTGAGAGCAAACGTTTGAACTGAAAATTGCAATGCATTGTTCACACTTCAGATACCAACAGCAGGGCGGGCGGGCACCTGGTGCTCAGCAGGCTGCTGCAGCAGCAACAAACGCAAACTTTGCGGCTCCAACTCAGTTGTCGCAGCAAGCCTTGCTCCTGGCAGGAGAACAACGGTCAAGCGCAGCTGCGCACTGGATATACTCACTAAACAAATCTACCATCATCATCCGTACAGCATATGCTTTCTCGTGCACAGGCCAGTCGCTGCCGCGCCAGCTGACTCAGCTGCGGCAGCTTATAATTAGAAGAACCTTGGAAGAACGGTTACAACCGCTGCGTCTCTGTTCCTGGGTAAACGTTTCACCCTCAGTTATTGCTGTGTTGAGAATCATTGCCAAATGAAGAAGAAGAATTTGTTACAAGCCACCATACCCCGGTGGAGGGCCGCGAGAACACGGAGCCAGTCTGGTCACCCTCCGCGACGCGCTTTTCAGCGCCTACGTCGCACTACTACCACCGCCGCCGCCAAGTATCTTCAGGCCTCGGCATTTTTCGACTCAGCGAATCATTGCCAAATCGAGGTGGGACGACCGGGAATCGGTGCTGGCTGGTGACGCGGCGTAGATTCCCGTTGCAGCAGTGAGTCGTTTTGGCTCGTTGCTGGCTCGATGCTGTGAGCGCGGGGCTTTATCATCGATAAGGTCGCCAGATCGAACCCCGTTAGTGTGAGTAAGATTTTTTTGCCTGTTGTCGCGTTTAAGCTGTGCCAGGGGTTTTCCACCCGCTGGCTGCTTCGACAACGTTATTGGACTGCCCACTGCAGCCCAGCTGGGCTAGCGACAGAGCCGTTGCACCATAATCAGCAGACAACGGCGTCCTGCTGGCTGGGTGTATTCTCCAGACAGACTGTTTACAGAAAGGTGCTTAAGAACTGTTGGTGGCACACTGCAGAGCCTACTCTCGGGCATGTGCAGCAGCTTGTTACATGAGCCTAAACAGCTAGCTGTGACAAAGGCACAGTCCACTCGCTGTCCACTGGGCGGTCAGGGGCTGTCACGCCTTGTCGGCGGATCCTTTGGCAACTAAGGTCTTCTATAGCGATTCGACGTAGGCCGTAGTTGTATAGAAGGCTCAGTTAGTTACCAAAGGAAGGCTTCACACAATAGACGAGGCTACGAGGACTTGAAAGGTCTGATGGAAAGACTTCTTAAGTGAATACTTCTTGTTGAGTGAGGAGAGGCCCCCTCTATTTATAGCCTTGGCGAAAACCTACAACGCCTCCTCAACTGCCTACAATTGGAACATTCTGGACCAAGGAAGCTTCTAGACAATCCTAGAACATACTACTTCCGGAAACATCTACATCCTTCCGGAGACTTCTAGAACTTCGGGAACATCTGGAACCTTCTGGAAACATCCAGAACCTTCTAGAGCCTTCCAGAAACTTCCGGTTCCTTCAACCTTACATCATGCCCCCTCCCCAAGGAGCAACGTCCTCGTTGCTTACCCATCAGCCACGTCGACGCACTTGCCTGCGTGTGCTGCGGGTAGCCACCTCCTGCTCTGGGGTCGCATGATGAGAGGCTTCATACTCATCTATTAAGCTCTGCTCAATGTTGCTTGCTGGCTCCCATGAATCATCCTCTGGGCCACAATTGAGCCAACGGACCAAGTACTTGATAATCCAGCGCCGGCCGACTCGCTCACGCCGCTTGTCAAGGAGCTTGTCTACCAGCCACTGGTCGTCATCAGGGTACACGAGCACGGGTGCAGAGTGTCCTTTGTGGTCAGGGAACTGCGCATCTTCCTTCCATGGCCGGAGTAAGCTGATGTGGAATACAGGGTGAATCTTGAGAGAAGCAGGAAGCTTCAGCTTGTAGGCCACCGGATTGATGACCTTCTCCACCGTGAAGGGGCCAATGAAGCGAGCTGCGAGCTTCTTGCTCATCGTGGATGGTAAATTGAGGTTGATTGTGGACAGCTTCACCTTGTCTCCGACTTGGAACAGGTAGTGTTGTCGCCCCTTGTTGGCTGCGCGCGCTTGGCGCTCATGGGACTCCCGAAGCTTGGCCTTGGCATGCTCAATTGCGTCCGTCATTTCCTGAGCACGCATCTGCGCTGCTGGCACGATCACATCTGCCAAATCAATAGGTGAGGACACATTCTGACCATACGCCAAATAGAAAGGCGTGTAGCCCGTAGAAGGACTGACTGAATCATTGATAGCAAACTCCGCCAAATCTAGGTAATCATCCCAATCATCCTTGCGAGGTGAAACAAAGTGGCGTAACACCTCTTCCAAGGTGCGATTCGCACGCTCACTCTGGCCATCAGTCTGCGGGTGAAAAGCTGTAGAAAACCGCAGCTCAGTGCCAAGAGCTTTGAACAATGCCTGCCAAAAGTGGCTCAGAAACCGCCGATCCCCGTCAGAGATAATGACACGAGGCAAACCATGGTGCTTATACCATGTACGCACAAATACGTTGGCGATCGCCTCCGCTCCTGCAGTCTTAGTGGTGGGTGCAAAGTGGACCATCTTGGTCAGGCGATCCACAAAGGTCACCACCGCATCATGCCCCTCCTTGGTAACAGGCAGATCTGTGATCAAATCCATGGTAATCTGCTCCCATCTTGCCGTAGGCACAGGTAAAGGCTGCAGAAGACCAAGAGGTCGCTGCATCACAGGCTTATTGCGCTGACATGAAGGACATGCCACAACATAAGAATAGACAGAACGGCTCATGTGCAGCCACCAAAATCTCCTGGCCACACGTTGCAGGGTCTTGGTGTGGCCAAGATGTCCTGCACTTGGACAGTCATGGCACTCGGCAATAATGCGCTTCCTGGGCTCGGGAATTGCTGGGATAGCCACGCGATCCTGGAAGTACCACAACCCATCATGCATCCACAGACCTGGCATCACGTCATCATAGTAGTGATCCTTCTCATATCCAGCCTGAATCTCCTCTTTCAAGTTGCTAGGCACAGATGCCGTAGCAAGCGCAATTGAGGTGAGATCCGGGCGCCGTGACAGAGGATCTGACAAATTCTTAGCTCCCTCCTTGTAAGCAATCTCCGTACCACTGTAGTACGACTCGATCCACTGACTCCACTTGGCCTGTCGTCGAGAAAGATCCTGCTTCCTGTTGAACCAAGTATGATTCAGGTGATCAGAGTTGACCTTGAAGGGAACTCCTTCCAGATAGCAACGCCACTGCTGTAGAGCGTAGTAGATTGCAAGCATCTCCCGATCTCCAGTGGGGTAGTTGCGCTCTGTTGGCGAGAGCTTCCGTGACAGATAAGCCACAGGTTGCAAGCCCTTGCCCTGATTTTGAAGTAGTACCGCTCCAAGCGCAAACTTGGAGGCGTCGGTGTAGACCTCATAAGGCAAGCTCGGATCAGGCGTCGCCAGTACAGGTGCGGACACCAATGCCTTCTTGAGCTCGTCGAAGGCCCGACCTTCTACATCATCCCGCCAGTGCCACTTGATGCTCTCCTTGGTGAGCTCCGTCAACGGGTACGCCTTTTGAGCATAGTGCTGAATGAAGCGCCGGTAGTAACCAGTCAAACCGAGAAAACCTCGCACTTCACGCACAGTGCCAGGTGTCGGCCACACCGAAACCGCTGCCACCTTCTTGGGATCTGGCTTAATGCCGTCGGCACTGACGACATGTCCCAAGAAGTCGATTTCGCTGAGCCCAAATGCACATTTGTCAAGCCCCACATAAAGCTGATTCTCCCTCAAAACCGCGAGTACCTTAGCCACGTGCTCCAAATGCTCCTCAGGTGTTTTGGAAAAGATCAAGATGTCATCCAAGTACACAACCACGAACTTATCAAGATATGGCTGCAAAATCTTATTCATCAAATGCTGAAAAGTTGCGGGTGCGTTGGTCAACCCAAAAGGCATAACCTTCCACTCAAAGTGACCATAACGCGTCCGGAACGCGGTTTTGGCACATCTTGCTCAGCAATGCGGATCTGCCAATAGCCACTTTGAAGATCAAGCTTGCTGAATATCGTCGCCCCATGAAGCTGATCCATCAGCTCGTCATTGCGAGGCAAAGGATAGCGGTTTTTCACCGTTATCTTGTTCAGCGCCCGATAGTCAATGCACATACGAAGCTTACCATTCTTCTTAGGAACAAAAAGAATGGGTGCTCCATACGGCGACTTGGAAGGTTGGATGAACCCCATGTCAATCAGGTCCGTTAGTTGTCGCTTGACCTCCGCCAGCTCCAAAGGGCTCATTTGATAAATACGTAGGTAAGGGGGCTTGGCACCAGGCTCCAGCTCAATCTCATGTTCCACACCTCGGGATGGAGGTACACCTTTTGGCAGTTTGCCAAAGATGGCTGAGTACTTGTGAAGTACCCCCTTCATCCGTTCAACCCACTCGGGATCCCCCGAAAGAAGGGAGAGGTCATCTATCGCACGGATAGTTGGGTCCTCCTCAACCTCCTTGAGGATGGCAAGGTAAGCAATTGCGCCCTTGCGTAACTCCCGCTTGAGGTGAAGTGCAGACAACAAACTGACACCGGGAGTTGTCCTCTCGATGTTAGAGGGTTGCTGCAAGGTGTATGTGACGTCCCTCTTTTCAATGGTGATGGTGTTAGACGCCCAGTCGATGGCAGGGTTGTGAGCAGTCAACCAAGGCTTGCCAAGGATGATGTCGTATGGTGCCAGCTGAGTGACGGTAAAAGGCCTCCGGTCCTTGAATTGTCCAATACGGAAACGTAGGTCAGGCACGACCGTCCCGCATCTTGCAGTGAACCGTTGGCGAGCCTCACTTGACGTCGATGGAGCTTGAGAGTAGGCAATCGGAACTTCATCACCACCCTCGGCTCGATGTAGTCCTCACTCGCACCTGAGTCTACTAGCACATCAAGCACCTCGCCGCGGCACTTGGCCTTCAGACGAATGAGCTCATGGCTAGCAGGCTCAAGACCACCTAGCTCCATGGCGGTGCACGAGTCTTCGGCCTCGGGTGCAGTGGGTGTCTCCAGCTCCTGCTTCGCCGGCAACTCCTCCTCCCATGGCCTTGGCTTCACTCCTGTGTTCACGGGCGGATCCCACAGGATGATCACCGGCCATTGAGAAGCTTGCTCCACCCACCTGTCCCCGGATGGGATAGAGAACAAGCCCTCCGTTCCCGCAGGGTACTCGTGAATTACCCTCATCCTCTGCGTCAGCTTCCACCACGGTTTCCTGTCCCACTTGGGCAGGATAAACACGCCGCATGTCGTCTCCGGTGCGATTAACTGGCAATCCCGGTAGATTGCCTCGAATGGCCAGCCAGCAGCCGGAAACAGCGTGGCGTAAGGTCGGTGGAACGTTGCCGGACGTAAACGGGCGGAAGCGTAAACGCGACTGACTTCTCGAAGGTTGAACAGCCAGTAGGTACAGTCCCGCAGTCGTCCACAACGACGGGTACCCGCTTTTCCCTGGGCTGCACTGGATGCTCCAAGCTCATTAGGCCTTTGTGAGCCTTCTACCTGGCGTGAGTCTCTCACAGGCGCACGGGGCTGAGCCTGCTCAATGCGCACAGTACGACCCACACTACTGCACGCGCCCTTCAGTTTGACCGTGCAGAGGTGTCCCCATCACGCTGCTTGTACGCTTGCGGCTTCTTGCAATCCCGCCGCTTGTGCCCTGGCTTGCCACAGTAGAAGCACTTGAGCGGCTGGTTCCTGGGTTTCTGCGGCTCCATTGCTCCGAGCTCCATGGGTGCCGGTCCGCCCCTTGCAACCGCTCCACGGTTGTTGCTGCTCATGTTGACGAAGCGACTGTTGCCGTTTCGACCACGCTCCCACACCATCGAGTCTGCCTTAATGGCAAGCTCCACGGCGTCATGCGGTGTGGTTGGCTGCTGCAGCTTGACGTGAATGCGCACCTCCGGCTTCAGACCGCGGATGAAGCGATGAATGCGGTCGTTCTCGTCCATGTGCGGCAGCGCCAGCATGTAGGTGTTGAACTCCTGGGCATAGGCGAACACGCTACGCGTTTGGGTGAGCCGGTCAAGCCTCTCCCGCGCGTCCACCTCTGGGTCAACAGGGGTGAAACGGGCGATAAAGGCCTTCTTGAACTCATCCCAAGAAGCGTGGGGCTGAGCCTTGCCCACCGCCACAGCCTGCTCATGCTGGCGGTACCAGTTGAGGGCTGAGTCCTTGAGGTAGGCCGCTGCCACCGTCACAATGGAAGAGCTGCTGAGGTTGGCGCCCTCGGCCGCAAGGTACGTCCCCATCTTGTGGCACCAATTGACAGGGGTAGGCTGCCTGCCATTGGTCTCTGGTGGCTTGGGGAGCTTCAGCTTGCTTGTAGGCACAGCACTGGTCTGCTGCTGCAGCATCTGCTGAAGCGCGTGCTGAAGCTGAGCCACCTGCTGCTGTAAGGCCAGCATCTCCGGCGACACTCCAGATCCCTCCATGGCTGCTTAGCAAGCGGACTCACAATCAGAGACGCCCTTGGCCTTGGCCTCCTTAGTGATGTGCTCCTCTATTGCCGTGTGAAGAAGATTCCGGAGCTTCTCCTGGTGTGCGCGGAGCTCTGCCACCTGGGCTGCCCGAATGCGCGCACAAACGTCTTTTAAAAGGGATTAGCTTGCGCACCTCCTTCTTGAAGCACTGGGGCTTCACGGGCGTGGCTGAGGTTTGGTGAGGATGTTGAGAATCTTCCGGATGCGCGGAGAGTAGGTTGAAGACTTAGGAATTTTCTTGGCTGGATGCTTCTTGATGTTAGTGGAAGGCTTAAGGCAATGATAGTCGATCTTGGCAGGAAGGTTCCGGATAGGAGTAGAAGTGACGAACTCCACGCCGTTGAGCTCAAAGGTTGTCCGGAACTTGGCGACGCTTGGGTGCGAGGGAGGCTCCAGAAACTTCACCTTGGGTGCAGGCTTCTCCGGATTGTACTTGCCTGGCATATGCCGGACGCTTGTAGAATCTCCAGGACTCCTCGGTGTTCGTAGACAATCTCAGCTACCACTTGTCGCGCCTTGTCGGCGGATCCTTTGGCAACTAAGGTCTTCTATAGCGATTCGACGTAGGCCGTAGTTGTATAGAAGGCTCAGTTAGTTACCAAGGGAAGGCTTCACACAATAGACGAGGCTACGAGGACTTGAAAGGTCTGATGGAAAGACTTCTTGAGTGAATACTTCTTGTTGAGTGAGGAGAGGCCCCCTCTATTTATAGCCTTGGCGAAAACCTACAACGCCTCCTCAACTGCCTACAATTGGAACATTCTGGACCAAGGAAGCTTCTAGACAATCCTAGAACATACTACTTCCGGAAACATCTACATCCTTCCGGAGACTTCTAGAACTTCGGGAACATCTGGAACCTTCTGGAAACATCCAGAACCTTCTAGAGCCTTCCAGAAACTTCCGGTTCCTTCAACCTTACAGGGGCAATGGGCCATCCAGATCAATCACATGCTGTGGATGGCTTAGCGCAGAACCCACGCTAAAGCTCAAATATGGTTGATGGTGTACCAGCAAGGACAGCTCAAGCAGCACCAGAGGGGCGCGGGGCCGATGGCGTTGATGCTATGCCTTAATGGGTAACATGATGATGATGATGATGAAGCAGCACCAGAAGCATCAGCAGCGCTAGCACGCGTGTTGGCAGCCCTGCTGCTCTACAGCACTGTGCTGCGCAGTGTGCAGCACGTCATCAGTGGCTATGACATGTTAATGATGCCAAGTAGAAGGCCTGAATCTTGTGATGCTTCATAGTATGCTAGTATCACTTTGAGACACGCACACCACGTGAGCAGGGGCAGCACTAGTTGCAGCAGCAGGTTTCTGGCGCTGGCAGGCGAAGCTTCACGCCAAATGCCCATCGAACGGTTATTAATTATCAACCTACTAGCGTGACACCCGTGGCGATGCCACGGCCATGCACACATGTGAGCAAGCTTTTTGATGCTCTCGATCGTTTGCATGTTGTTGGGCGCTTGAGGGCGTAAGGTCCATGACATGGTGCACATCAGAGTGGCTTCTTGGCCCTACTGGCTTCTTGGAGCCAAGGCTTCTGAACTGTGTACTGCTGCCCCTTCTCCCACCAGGGCTCCGCCTGCCCCGAGGCCTTCACAGATTATGCCCCTAATTTAGCTGATTATGATTGCGCGCAGCGTCCTCTGCCTGTCTTTGATGCTGTCGATCGTTTGCATGTTGTTGGGCGCTTGAGGGCCCCAGCCCTCACCTGCATTGAACCGAGCCTCGTGTGTTGTTTGCCTTTGATGATGCCGATGATGTTGCTGCTGTTGTTGTGTTCCTGGCGTAAGGTCCGTGAGCTGCATGCTGCCGACTTGCGAGCAGCGATTGCACTTGGACGTGCTTTTGGAGATGTTGCGGAGCAAACGATGTAACCCTTTGTTCGTGTTGTGGCGATAGCTGCGCACTGGGGCGCTCTCACACAACTTGTAACAACCTCACACTTGTGGACATCCACAGGCGCCCTCCGATGGGGCCGACGCTCTCTGAGACGATAGATTGTGCGATGAGCATCGTTCCAGCGGAGCGGACATTACGGGTGAAGTTGCGCCGTTTGCGAGAAACAGCCATTCGAAGGGTCTCCCGCAGCCTGTTCTCCCGGCAGGGGCCACCACCCGGGCGCGGGCCCCTGAACGAATGATGCCCCTAATTTAGCTGTTTACAATGAAGGCGTGCTGGCGGCCTGCCGGCGCGAGTCGCGCCCGTTTTTCCCCGAAAACAGGACCGGCAAAGTTGTTTCTTATATATATAGATGAGTGTTGGGGCAGTATTTCCGCGTGTGTGGCCCCTGTATGTTCCGCATTTTCAAAGGTCGGGTTCTAAGTGACAGCCCGCGGCCTGCCAGCTGTTCAAGGATGTTGCTGAGAACGGTGTATATATTGTCAATATGTTAGTGTCAACCTATCGTAACTGTGACAGTGAACGGAATCACAATGGGCCCGCAGCAGCATACTGCCGCTGAGGATCAACTGCCCACTCAGCGTTCACTCGCTAGCGCCATGCCAAAACCTTTTCGATTGCTATTTGTTGACGCTCGATGGAGGCTGCAAGTGATCAACCCAGCGACAGCGAGATCAGCCACTGCTGCTGTAGCTTGGGCAGCTCTGCAGCAGATCTGCCAACAGCGAGCTCCTGCCAAAGATGCCTGGTCGTGAACGATATATGCGAACGCACGGTACCTGGGCCTCTTCATAGGAGCAGGACGTGGCTGGCGCAGTGAATCACAGGTGGGCAGTTGCGCAGGGTGCAGGGTGAGGCAGCATATGCTTGTACACCATGTGTTGGTCACACCATCACAGACGTGGTACAAATGAATCCAGGATGGCAGCCTCCGGCGGGTCACCAATCAGCTGCACATGGCGCTGCAGGCAGCTGCCGCTCACGCAGTTCTCTTGCTGAGGCTGATGCCGATGCTGTCCTGTACGCATGATACAAGGTGAACAACAAGTGTAGCTTCTCCATACACTATCATTCCTGCACCACTTGTTAGTGCAGGTGGCAGTTGCGCTGACGTGCACATGCACATGAACACATGCCCTGTACAGCAGGCGTTGCATATGCACATGAACGCATGCCCTGGAGTCCAGCTTGCATTTCCTCGGCTGTCAGTGACACAGTCGAGCACCCCAGCTGTTGAGTAGGGACATCCGAAATGGCATGGCTGTGAGCACTGGGCAGTCCACCCTTCCGCTCTCGCAGCTCACAACTGTTTTGCTGTCTTGTGCAGGCTGTGATCTGGCAGCGTCTAACACTGTTCGGCGAAGAGCAGCATATGTTGCACCTGGCGACCAACACCTGGCCGTCCAGGAACACAGAAAGTGAGCACAATGTCCTGTCTTGGCCCAGGGTTGCTGCTGACCGCCTGTGCACAGCAGCAGGGGATACTGCAGCAGTAGCAGCATGTTAGGCCGCAGCTGCTGCAGCAGTTCTGGCATCGACAGGATCGCTGCTGAGCATGGTAGTGTATAGAGATGCAGATGGTGCGTGCATTGGGTATGAACATGGTACAGTAAGGTTTGTGTTGCCTTGCTGCTGGGCGCAGCATTTGGACTCAGTTCATGAAAAGCAGCAGCACTCAAGCATGCTCGATGTATATGCTACGGCCTGTCACAGCTGTGCCACTCGAGGCACAGCCTGTAGCAGCGGCAGCAGTGGCAGTGTGCTTGCAGTCATCTTATCAATGCTCACACACATCTGTTTTCCCGTGCCGCTATGCAGGAAACTTCAGTTGTGTGTCGCGCAGCAGCAGGAGCAACAGCAGCAGGAGCAGTGGTCCCCGTACGAAGTGCACTCGCAGGCTGTGGCATGGCAGCCAGCTTGCCAACCATGCCAGTTGTGTTCTCCTTGATGACACAGCATCCCAGATATGCAAGTGCACACCACTGCCATGGACAGCATCCTCAGTGTCAGTGCTGCAGCAGCAGTGTGGTGTGTGCTGCACCGTTACGTGGGAGGCAGCAGTGCCACTGGGCCAGGTTGGCCCGGACTGTGTTGTGTACGTTTGCGTGAGTGTTGAGGGAATGCTGGCCAGTAGGCGTGGGCAAGTCAGCAGGCAGAGTGCTGGTGTATGTCTGAGTGAGGGTTCAGGAAATAATGCGGCATGCGCTGCCAGTGTGGTTTGTGCTGACCTGCAATTTGTGCAGTAAGTGCAGCAGGTGTCGGTTTGGGTCTTGCATGGCTGTACTGCTAATCACCAATAGTTCTATTACTGGCAGTGATGCAACCGGTGCATGGTAACAAGCAAGCGTGCTACTGCTGCCAACAGCTGATTCCACTGATGGTGTACCAACCATATCCATACAGCAGTCATGGCATCACGCTGCTGCAGCAGCAGCTGGCCTTGTACTCAGTAGTGGCCACGGTGGCCGCAATGACTCGTTGTGCAAACGACCGCATCACAAACAGCAACGACCCGTTGACGAAATGAACGTGATACGTTCCATATATAAACGTTGCGGACACGTTGCCGGCTTGATGTCGTTGCAACCTCGATCCCTCCACGTTGCCACGCGCAACGTTGCACGCTACAATTCGCAACCGAAGGAAACGACCCATTTCCGTAGTAATTTGGCAACCGTTGCGCAATGAGCCCTAGGAACAGAGACGTAACAGCAGCACGCGGGCATGAGTGTGTGTTTGTGGGATCATGCTAGCAGCACATCACCTCCAGCCAGCAAAGCTTGGACCTGCTATTTGTCATTGCATGATTGGGCCACCCCACAGCATGCACAGCAGCGACGTGAGCTCAGGCTGTGCACCGTGCACTGCGGCAGTGATGTCAGCTGTCACAGCAGTGATGTCAGCTGTCACATGATGCCGCAGTGCTGCAGGCAGCTGTCTTGCGACTGCAGTTGACAGCTCATTGTGTTCATATAGCTTTGCTCACCATAATCATATGTCGCTGCACTGGCCCAGCGTGTTGATAGTAGTTGAGCTTGGTCACCACGAGCACTTCACCGATTCCCGCTCAAATCGGAACTCGATCGTAAGGACGTGTTCACAACGACAACGGCAGCTTTAATGATTCCTGTGTGGCAGTGATTGCTGCAGGAACTAAGACTGCCATCCACAAGGCACCGCCACACCGGCGCGTGCCGCGGCAGCTGCTGCCTCACCTTCCGTGAGAAGCTTGCAGCTGGGTATGGTACAAATGTAGCATCTGGATTTAAGAACAAATGAACACAGCTTGCAAGCAGACAGTCATGCTGGCATATCAACCTGCTGTATGTGGCAGGCACAGCAAGGCACAGCTGCCAGTGCTGCTGCTTTGGTTTGCTTGCATCCCGGTTTCACAGCAGGGCCCTCACCTGCCAGCAGCAGCAGCTCCAAACTGCTAGTAATTTTGAGCTCCAGAGTTCGCCTTGATCACACAAGATGGATGTTTGCAGGAAACTGTGTAGAATACAAGTACTCAACAAACTATGTGCAACCACACTAGCTGCACGCGCGCAGCAGCTGCCGGTGGGGCTGAAGCGGTGTTGCGCAGTGTGTAACAGATGTGACAGTTGAAACTGTATGTGCAGCGCACAGCGCCAAACAGCAGAGCGCAACAGCAGCGGCAGGGCACTTGGCACACCAGAACTGCAGTGCCTGATCAGCCAGCAAGGGAAGCCCAAAAGTATTACGATATACATCAAAACATTTTGCAGGCAGCAGCTGCCACAGCAACAGTCTACAGCGCAAGCAACAGATGTAACAGGCGAGTCGGGGCACTTCAGGGCAACGTGTTTTTAGCCCTTTTCTTGCAGCACACAGTGCCACATCTACCAGCTCAAATTGATTTAGATTCTTCGTTGAAAACTTGACATTTATATGTAGGCCACTTGTTCGCCACGTTTGTACCACACCCAGCTGTTGCCCCGGACGGCCCGGATACCCCGGCTGCGGCTCAGGCTAACATGTGGCCTATATATTGATTCATGTCATGATGAGGCACTTAATCTAACCTGCCTGTCCTCCGCGTGCTGCCCTGCGTTTTCTGCAACCCAGGCATCGGGGGCCAGTACCAGTCGGGGACCTTCGGGACCTCGCTGGGCTAGCTTCCGTTCTCTCATTTCCGATTTCCGCGGATGCTGCGAGAGAGCTAGGTGGCCTGGGAGAGTGGCCCGCCGTGATGCTCGACCAGCCCCTGGCTGCCTGGCTATGTGTCTGTGCTGCATGCATGGTGTGGAGTCTGTTGGTTGCGGGTCTGTGTGATGCATGCATGCGTGTTTGGGGGCCGTGAATGAGCACCTCTGCGTGGTGGCCCCTAGAAACATTCCAGCATCAGCTGGGGTGGCTAAGCTCATTCAAGTTGTGAATGTCAGCCTGACATACACGCACGGTGCGCCAGTGTGGCTTGCATGGGTGACTTGCAATAGATGATGATGAATCATCAGCCTGAACACGGGTGCTCATGCCAGAATTACATCGTCGTCATATTACCCATCTACCTCTTGTCAAGAGCTGTGTGAAACAGCTGTAACATGTACATGGTGCCACACAGTTCAGTCGCGGCATGCACAACATGAATACATCGGCTCCAAGCCGCTCGGTGGCACTGCAGTGGCACTGGGCATCCATGCAATGCATTTCTTACACTTCAGACACCTGACACACCGACAGCAGGGCGGGCGGGAAACTGTTGCTCAGCAGCCTGCTGCAGCAGCAACAAACTCAACTGCGGCAGCAAGGCTTGCGAAGCATGCTTAGCATGCTTCTCCTGCGCACTATTCTCAGAGAGCAACCAAGTTCAAACTCAGCTGCACCAGGTATACTCACTCAGCAAATCCACAGGCATCGACCGTACAGCATATGCTGACTTGCCACATCTGTGCCAGCCGCTGGCACTGCTAGTTGATGCAGCTTCTTACAGCTGAGTTTCATAGCACACCACTTGCTACCTGTCGCACACACACATGCCTTTTGAACACCACGCATGCCAAGCTTCTGGCAGAAATGTCTATGAGGTGACATCCGCATACATGTACAACTACACCCGTCCATAAACACCCTGCTCCCCTCCAAACACCCCCCCCGCCCTTGTTGTTCAAACATTGGATCAACCTACGATAGGATACATCGGACGTCTACCCACAACAGATGCCAGCCATGTACACGCTGTTATGGCACAGTCACTGTGTTGAACACAATCCCAACCGCCATCAACACCAACCAACAATGACACATAACGCATCTCCTTTCCGCTGAGTTTCTGACAGCACACGCACACCGGCAATGCTGTGCGAAAACACACACCTCAATTTGATGGCTGATCAGGCATGTAAACCATGCCTATGCACCACGGTTTAGTCAACTACTAAAACCGCAAGGCTGTGACACCCCCCATGAGATGCACACAGGATCCATGCCAGCCAAACTGTTATCATTCTACGGTTCCAGCTGCAACATATGCTCTGTTGAGTTGCCACCTCACACACGGGGTATAGCTCCAACACCAGTACCCACTGCAACACATGCACCCCTAGCGCGCTAATGCACACACCTGAAAACACAAACATGCACCAACAACGCATGCCGCATGTGGCAGCAGTGACGCCGCAACATATGCACGCTACCCTCGCAGACCTCACCGCACCGCTACTGTTGCTGCACGAGGTCCAGCTGCTGCTGCTGCTGCTGCTGCTGTTGCTGGGTTCGAGATAGCTCCAGCAGTGGTTGCAACTGCCTGCAGCCACCTGAAGCTTCCTGCAACAGCCCATGCTGCTGCACGCGATATAGCTGGTGCTACTGCTGCTGCCGCTGCTACTTCTGCTGACCTAGCTCCAACAGTGCCTCGCGCAGCCACCTGAAGCACCCAGCAGCAGCCCCTGCTGCTGCAGCAGCTGTCCATTCTGGTGCTACTGCTACTGCTGCTGCTGCTGCTGCTGAGCAAGCAGCAGCTGCAGCTGTACATCCGCTTCCTGCCACGGTATCTTTCCTCCACTGCCGCTGCTGCTGCCTGCCGCACCCTGCTGCTGCTACTGCTGCTGCTGTTGTGCAAGCAGCCGCTGCAGCTGCACATCTGCTTCCTGCCACGGTATGCCTCCTCCCCCACTGCTGCTGCTGCTGCCTGCAGCAACCTGCTGTGGCTGCTGCCCCACAGGGAACAGCGCCATAAGCGGCTCAAACCCTCCCCTGTTGGCCATCTCTGCTGCAAGCTCCTGCTGCCACATCAACTGCTGCTGCTGCTGCTGCTGCAGCACCACAAACAGCCGCCTGAAGCCCCCCGCAACCGCCCCTGCTGCTGCAGCAGCTGTCACATCTCGTGCTACTGCTACTGCTGCTGCTGAGCAAGCAGCCGCTGCAGCTGTATATCCGCTTCTTGCCACGGTATCCCTCCTCCACTGCTGCTGCTGCTGCTGCTGCTGCCTGCCGCACCCTGCTGCTGCTGCCCCACAGGGAATAACGCCATAAGCGGCTCAAACCCTCCCCTGTTCGCCATCTCTGCTGCAAGCTCCTGCTGCCACGTCAACTGCCGCTGCCGCTGCTGCTGCTGTTGTCGCCCCGCCACCTCGCTACCGACCGGCAGCAGCAGCCGGTGCTGTACCATTGTCAGCATGTCACGCAGCATTGTTTGCTTGGTGTTTTTGATAAGCTGGCAGGTGTCTGCGTCGCTGTGCACTGCCATGATGGATGGCGCGCTGTTCACTTCAAGCAGCCAGGGGTGCATTGCGTCGTCGATCAGATAGTCGAGTCCAAGTATCTGGAACCCGTAGTTGCTCACGCTTGGCTGCAGCCACCTGCAAAAGCATCAGCATCAGCATCAGCAGCGGGAGCTGAGTTGACTTCCAGCAGCCAGGGGTGCATTGCGTCGTCGAGGTAGTCGAGTCCAAGCATTTGGAGCCCGTAGTTGCTCACGCTTGGCTGCAGCCACCTGCAGCAGCAGCAGCAGCAGCAACAGCAGCAGCAGCAGCAGCGGGAGCTGAGTTGACTTCAAGCAGCCATGGGTGTGCAAAGAATAATCGACTAGGTTAATGCAGCGTCTGGAAGCCTTTGATTCAAGCTGCAAAATGCTGCAGCCACTGGCAAACAGCAGCAGCAGCAGCAGCAGCAAGAAGGCGAGCAACTTGATTCCAACCACCGGCTGACACAAGCTGCTTGAACTGGCCCATACCAACACGTGGTCGAGGCACGGCCAGAACACAACAAGGACGCAGTCGTCGAGTAAGCACATGAACCAATTACACAGAGCACAAACACCTTCACAAACTCTGCATTCAGGCATCTGCCTGGCAGCACGTCAAATCCTTGATTAAGTGATGACTTCAAGAAGCAAGATGCAAGACCTCAGGACCCACCTGTGCGCTGCCCGCATAGGCCCCAGCACGCTTGCAGCTGTCAAAGCGCTGCTGCGCCGCATTGCGCCCCACAGCTCCTGCCAGCGTTGCTCCCCTAGCTCCGCAGCCAACAGATCCAGCCCCCACACCCACGTGTCTTCGTTACGAGCGTAGTTTGTAACATGCCCGACAGACGGCCGAACTCCGGGGCCGTCGAGTGGCCGCGACTTGTCGTAAGCTTCCGAGCTGAATAACACGAGGCCGCCCGTGTGCAGGTACGCTCGTAACGGCGAATGTGACGTTACGAGCAGCCACAGCCGCAGGTGGAACTTGCGATTTTGGATGAGCAGTGGGTTGGTGATGTACTGCTGCGCGACCTTGATGTGGCTTTGAGGCTTGCTGGGGTTCTTGGGAGGGCGCAGCGCCACCTGCAGCGCACTGCAAGAGTGCAGCGCACGAAAAGGCAGCAGCATAATGATTGAGGAGTGTCATACAGGCTTGCACTAGAGGCAGCAATGGTGGCAGAGTGCGGGATCAAACAAACACAGCTTCAGTAACGCATGCGCGTGGACGGCCGCCATCTGCTGAGCACGATAAGTGCTTGCCTGATGAACAGCTAACCCACTCCAGCACTATCATGGTTACTATGCCACTCACTGCTGCGTTCTGACAAGCCGCAGGCCTTTGCCCGCGTCCTGCCCCGTTCTCAGCAAACACAGCTGCATGAACCCATGTGCATGGGCGATACGACGGCTAGCATTGAAAGGCAAGCGCTTGCCCTCTGAGGAGTCAACATCGCAAACATTCCAGCAATGGTTGCACTCACTGCTGCGTCCTGACAAGCCGCAGGCCTTTGCCCCGTCCTGCCCCGTTTTCAGCATCCACAGCTGCAGTAACACATGTGCGTGGGCAACTCGACGGATAGCAATATAATCGCTTGCCTTCTGAGGAGTTAAAACTACTAGTTAGTAATGTTGTAACAAAAATTGCACTCACTGCTGCGTCCTGACGAGCCGCAGGCCTTTGCCCGCGTCCTGCCCCGTTTTGAGCATCCAGAGGCCGGTATCAGCTGCCGGGCCGCTGCTGCTGAGCCATGCTTGCCAGGCTGACAAGTCTTCAGGGATGCAGAAGCTCAGCGGCACAATGCTGAACGCCTTGGCTCCCAGCGCCTGCAAGTAACAGCAGCATGAAGGCATTGCTGGCGTCAGCATGTGAAAATATACATATTGGGGTGTGACCTGAGTGGGCAGTTGATACATGAGCCTGCCAGGCTGATAGGTCCTCAGGGATGCAGAAGCTCAGCGTCACAATCACACACTGAACGCCTTGGCTCCCAGCGCCTGCAGGCACAAAACGTGCGGGTAAGAGCAGCAGATAGGCATTGCTGGCATCAGCATATGCGCACAGTATAGTCGGGGTGTAAGCTGAGGGGGGGTGTGAGATGAGCCTGCCAGGCTGACAAGTCGTCAGGCATGCAGGACGCTCAGCGGCACAATGCTGAACGCCAAAGCTCACATTGCCTGTCAAGAACACAACCGAGTGCAGCTCCGCAATTTTCTCCACAACAAGATCATTTGGCAATGCTGACCATGTGCATCGCCGGCTACGTCTGCGTTCATCCTTAAGCAGGCAATCTTTTGCGAGGCACTGTGTCCTTCAGCCGTTGCTGTTGACACAAGATATAACAAAGATGTGCTGTGTCAGACTTGGAAACTGTTGTGGAACCACTCACCATGCGCAGCGTCTGCACCATTCGCTTCTTCATGGTCAGGCAGTTGAGCCCAGCAATGGCTGACACAACCTGCCCCGGCTGCAGCTGCCGCGCTGCCTTGATCGCATACACCGACTTTGTCCAAAGTAGGTCCCACTGCCGCACATGATGGTAGCCGAGCAAGTGGTCATCGGGCCTCCTGCTGGGGCCTGCTAAGCCGCTGCTGCTGTCGGGTTCACTGCTGCCAGGCTCCTGCTGCTGCTGCTGCTGCTGTTTAGGGCTTGCAGAGGATCTGCTTGCAGGACTGTTGCTAGCGGCAGCAGCAGCACCTGCTGCTGCAGGTGGCGGCTGCTGGTCCGATGTTGCAGCAGTAGAGAGCTGCTCCAAGCTACTGCTGCTGCTGCTGGCTGACGTAAGCTGCGAGCTGCTGCTATTGCGGCTGGTTGGTTGTAGTCCTAACTTGCTCATGCCGTACTGGTACTGCTCAAGTTGAAGTGTACTGCCAGCTACAGCAGTTGCACTGCTGGGGCCTGCTGAGTCAGCAGCAGCAGCATGCGGCCGTACGTTGCCTGGCTGGACAGGCTGTAGCACTGCAGGAGACAGCGGTGGGGAAGGCTGCTTGCCAGCATGCTGCAGCAGCAGCTTATGCGGACCGCCAGTGCGTTGACCGCCTAGCGCCTCTAGAACTTCTTCGATTTGGACTGTGGCAACCCTGCCCTGACTCCAAAGCAGCTCATCTACCCAGTACCTGAAGACGGGTTCGCTGCTGAGTGCTGCTGCCGCGGCAGCTGCGACGGTGCCGGTGCCTGCGGCATACGCAGCACCAGATGGCAGGCCAAAGTTGAGCTTTACCAATCACTTGCTCAAGTGCTGGGCTCAGGCAGCTGCTGTCGGGTCGGCGTCGGCCACGAAACGTTGGGTTACAGGCAAGCTAGCAAGTGAAGCTCTAGGAGCTATGCAAGTCCAGCTGTGAGCGCCATGCAAGTCAAACTGTCTCATCTGTGTGACCGATCACATGCTTGCCGGCGATCGCACGACTGCCCCATTGCTTGCGTTGCACGCACCCGGAACTGATGCATCGTGCTCGTCGTCGCCTCCCATGCCTTGCAGGCGAGGACGAGGCACGGCAGCCCTAGCCATGCTGCTGGCGTGCCTTGGCGTCTGCCGGGCCGTGGCAAACCTGGCGTGGCTAGAATCCCCTAGCAAAGCATAACTAAACGCGCTACTGTTTGCATGCTGACGTCCTTGTCGGCAGAGTCGGCTTGCTGGTGCCTCCAGCTCGTGAGCAGCAGCAGCACACCACTACAACAATGGCGGGCTGTGAGCTCACTGAGCTATACAGACAGACTATATTGTTATAGGCTTTTTAATAACGTAATTGATGTAGTAAGAAAGGCCTGAACGTGCCGATGCAGTGACGTGCAGAACAATGCTTTTGAACAGAAGCCTGTGTGACAGGTCAAAACGCGTTCAGTGTATCTTTCAGGGTTGCTTGAGATCTACTCGACCAGCCACGTGATATGGAGGAGATGTGTCAGCTTTTCTGACAATGACAAGCGTTCCTTACCTTGTTCAGGGTCGCCGAAGCTCAGGGTGAGGCAGACCGTCACGCTGTTGAAGTCTTTATATGCCTTTTTGCAGTAGTCTGTCCCCCCAGGTGACGGATCATTACCCCAATCAAACCTTGTCTTTCGGGCGTCCTGGCCAGCATCAGTGATGCCGTAGCATGCACTGACGGTTTTCTTCCTTGGATCTTTACCGTCGAACACGATTCATGATCCGTTCTAGACAAGGCATGCGTCTCCTCAGCTACAGCGAGCACCAGACAGCACGTAGTTGAGCAGGCAGTAGACTGGAACTTCTGCCATCGGCGTGGAGCAGCAGAAGTTTCGTCAGCAGCGAAGCCGGCGAGACTGTTGCTCAACTGGCACGGGGTGTGCAGCTGCGGCAGCTGCTTGCTTGGCTTGCTGCCTGGGCAGCATATGCTATGGCGTGGCTAGGGCTCAGGAGGAACAGCAACACAGACAACCACCAGCCCCTAGCCCCAGTGGAAAAGCTAAAAGGATATTTTGACCTTGCAAAGGTGCGGCAAAGTTGGCCATGCATGCAGCACAGCAGCATGTTATGCTCGCAACAGCTCAGCTTGGCCTGTGAGAGAAGCGGTTGAGGTGTCATGTCAAGTGGTTGCATTGTCGGCAGGGTATGTTCCAGGTGCTGCCAGCATCATTCAAACCCAGTACCACACCATGAAAGCTGCCCCTGATACAGCGCAAAATGCTCTGCTGGGCACTGCCCTGCACTTGGCTCTTCATTGAGTCGTGCATGCATCTGGCTGCTTGCCTGGCTGTTCCTGCAGACAAATCTGTGCTCCTGTGCCCAAGTGCTTGAACACCGACAGTTTAACCCATTTGCTTGCACTGTCGTGCCTGTTCATTGGCAAGTGCTAGCACAGCACAGCCGCTTCTGTGGCACTGAGATGCGTGTGGGTCAGCTCTTGTCATGTTCCAGCGCTGTGCTTGCTTCCAACTGCAGCATCACCTGCAACAGGCAAGGCTGCATGCCATCGAAACAGGCAGGGAGCAGCAGTCAGCAGTCGGATGCCGCTAGGCTGTTGCGCATGCACGTCTGAGTCACCTGCAGCACCAAGGTTCTAAAACGCCCTTGCAGGAGGCAGGCAGCGTGCAATTGAGGCAGATGAGCAGTAGCAGCAGCGGCCAGCAAGTGCACTCAGGCTACTGACCTTGCCTGCTCTTGTCTGCTGCTGGTCTTGCTTGCCGGAGGCAGGCACGTGTGCGTTTGAGGCAGATGCACAGTAGCATAAGGGCCAGCAAATGCACTCAAGCTATATTCCATGCCCCTCTGACCTTACCCGCTCTCGGCTGCTGCTTATCTTGCTTGCAGGAGGCAGGCACGCGTGCGATTGCGGCAGATGGGCAGTAGCAGCAGCGGCCAGCAAGTGCACTCAGGCTATACACATTCCCCTCTGACCTTGCCTGCTCTTGTCTGCTGCTGGTCTTGCTTCCCGGAGGCAGGCACGTGTGCGTTTGAGGCAGATGCACAGTAGCATAAGGGCCAGCAAATGCACTCAAGCTATATTCCATGCCCCTCTGACCTTACCCGCTCTCGGCTGCTGCTTATCTTGCTTGCAGGAGGCAGGCACGCGTGCGATTGCGGCAGATGGGCAGTAGCAGCAGCGGCCAGCATACACACTCAGGCTATATACATGCCCCCCTAACCTTGCCTGCTCTTGTCTGATGCTGATCTTGCTTGCAGGAGGCAGGCACGCGTGCAATTGAGGCAGATGAGCAGCAGCGGCCAGCAGATGCTCTCAAGCTGTATCGCACAGCACTGGAGGTCATAGCAGAGGCGCTAGTCTTGCAGGTGTGTCACTTTGTGTTGCTTTGTGTCACTTCAATGCGCTGTTGCGACTGCAGTAGGGTTGGCATCATCATGCGATGTAATGCAGTGTACGACTGAAGAACAGCAGCAGTTCACAACAAAATGCATGGCAATAGCACTGCTGGTGTGTTCGTCAGGGAGCTTTCGCAAGCATCCTGCGTCAGTGCCGCAGCTGCAGTGCAAGTATACCATATGGTTTTTTATTACGCCTGCTGTGCCTAATGCGTATCATGCTGTTGCTGCTGCTGCTGCAGGTGCAATCGTCTGGCTTATCAGCCAAGGCAGACAATGTGGCGAGCTGGAAGCAGCAGCTGAGCACATGGCAGGGCAGCATACAGGACAGGTGTGGTGTGACTCGTAGCAGCTCAGCTCAGCTGATGCAAGCAAACAGCGCTCGCCTGCAACAGTCTGCGCATGGTGGTCTGCGCCGCAGCAAATGCTGGCAGCAAATGCTGCAAGTCTGTGCGTTGTGGCCAGCGACAGCAAG
Organism: Tetradesmus lagerheimii; assembly: GCA_902809745.2. NCBI lineage: Eukaryota > Viridiplantae > Chlorophyta > Chlorophyceae > Sphaeropleales > Scenedesmaceae > Tetradesmus > Tetradesmus lagerheimii. The sequence goes on along the minus strand of CADDIJ020000311.1, from coordinate 73,112 downwards.
TGCCACATTTGCGCATGGCAGCCAGCAACAGCTATTGCTGCAAGTGCTGCATGGCCGCCAGCGACAGCATGCGCTTCACACTTGCGCATTCCAGCCAGCGACAGCTATTGCTGCAAATCTGCGCATGGAGGCCAGCAAGTGCTGCAACATTCTGCTGGCGAGTTGCTCTGTTCAGGTCGCTGCCCACAGGCAACATCTGCTTGACATCGCAAGCAACAACAGTGGTACCTGACCCTGTCTTGGTCTGACTGCACTGCAGGATGCAGCAGCTAGAAGCAACTCAGCATGGACAGAGCTGCGTCATACCTGCTGACGCACGCCGTATCATGGCTGCACCTCGCCTTGTACCAGACCCCCTGACAGCAGCAGCAGCAGCGGCAGCAAGACCTGCAGCGCAACAGCAGCCCTCTGCTGTGCTGCAGCGCAGCAGCAGTAGCGGCAACCGGCAGCAGCAGCAGGTAGTACGGCAGCAGCGGCAACCGCAGGGCCGTACCGCAGCAGCAGCAACAGCTGTGGGTGCGCCCGCAGCGACAGCAGCAGGCGCATTAGCAGCACGTGCCGCGATTAGTAAGGATGATGAGCGGTTACGCCAGATGATAATGGGGGAGATCTTAGAGCAGACGCAGGCTGTTACTTTCGATGACATCGCTGGTTTGAAGCTCGCGAAACAGGCGCTGCAGGAAGCCGTCATCCTCCCCACGTAAGTCGTCATCTTGCGTCAATTGCCGTGCCATGCAAAAGTGTAACAAATGAACAGATCAGTCACCTGCCAGATACACTGGCAGCGTGCCCTCCAGTTGCACTGCAGCGTTGTCCTTGTTCGCCTTCTGCAGCCTCAGGTCATCGCTCTCTTTGTCATGATGTAATCTGTCAAGATGCGATTCATTGCAAGTACAGTTTGAGGTATGTTGCTGCTGTTACTTGAGCACCTGGCTGTGTGCTGACTTCTGTTTCAACCTGGGCGCAACTTCTACCAGACCTCTTTCATCACAGCTATGAACGGCTAGCTTGTTGCTGCTGCTCATGCTTCTGCTGCTGTTGCTGCCACTTCAGGCTGCGTCTTTTCAGGGCCTCATTCATTATAGATATGAAAGGCTAGCTTGTTGCTGCTGCTCATGCTGCCTTTGCTGCCACTTCAGGCTGCGTGCTGACATCTTTTCAGGGCTGCGTGCGCCAGTGCGCGGCATTCTGCGGTACGGGCCGCCTGGCAATGGCAAGACGATGCTCGCAACTTCTACCAGGCCTTCCTTCACCACAGCTATCAACGGCTAGCTTAGAACCGCTGACCATGCTGCTGTTGCTGCCGCTGCAGGCTGCGTGCTGACATCTTTTCAGGGCTGCGCGCGCCTGTGCGTGGCATTCTGCTTTACGGGCCGCCAGGCAACGGCAAGACGATGCTTGCGAAGGCACTTGCCACGGAGAGCCGCGCTACGTTTTTCAACATCAGCGCCGCTAGCTTGACCAGCAAGTGGGTGGGCGAGGGAGAGAAGCTGGTGAGTGTGGCTTGGTTCTGCGACATGTGTTTTGTGTTACCTGGGGCTGCGGAATCCTGCAACGTGTGACACACCACCTTGACCATCTTTTGCTGTACGGGTTGCCAGGCAATGGCAAGACAATGCTCGCAAAAGCGCTCGCCACGGAGAGCCGCGCTACGTTCTTCAACATAGAGAGATCGAGATTTCACACATGCAAGTTCACTCTATGCCACCTTCGTGCTGCCTGCAGGTGCGACACATGTTTGCCACGGCCATCGAGCGGCAGCCGTCCATCATCTTCATGGACGAAATCGACAGCCTGCTCAGCTCCCGCAGCGCGGGCGAGCAATGCTGCTAACATCTGCTCTTTCTTTACCTGCCCTGCCTGCAGGTGCGGCACATGGTCGCACGGCCATCGAGCAAAGCTGAGCATGGCTCGGCTGCCGCGCTCTCACACCTGCGTGCTCACTGTGTGCCTCCTGTGCTGCCCATAACTACAGGTGCGGCACGTGTTTGCCATGGCCATTGAGCAGCCATCAGTGATCAACCAAGATGAAAGCGACAGCCTGCTGAGCTCGCGCAGTGCAAGCAAGCATCGCTGCGCAACTGCCTGCCAACATCTGCTCTTTTTTACCTTTCTGCCTGCAGGTGCGGCACATGTTTGCCATGGCCATTGAGCGGCAGCTGTCCATCAATTTTCATGGACGAGATCGACAGCCTGCTCAGCTCACACAGCGCAGGGGAGCCCCGCTGCACAACTGCCTGCCAACTCCTGCTGTTTTTACACCTGTGCTGCCTGCAGGTGTGTAACATGGTCTCGCAGCCATCGCGCACAATTGAGAATGGCTCGGCTGCTGCGCTCACACCCCTGCATGCTCAATTTGTGCCTGCTGCGCTGCCGGCAGGTGCGGCACATGTTTGCCATGGCCATCCAGCGGCAGCCCTCCATACTCAATCAAGATGAGAGCGACAGCCTGCTGAGCTCCCGCAGAGCAAGCGAGCACCCCTGCACATTGCCCGCCAACATCTGTTTTCTTTCCACCTGTGCTGCCTGCAGGTGCGGCACATGTTTGCCATGGCCATTGAGCGGCAGCCGTCCATCATCTTTATGGACGAGATCGACAGCCTGCTGAGCTCCCGCAGTGCGGGCGAGCATCGCTGCGCTGCTCCTGCTAGCACGCGCTCTTTTCTCCACCTGCGCTGCCTGTAGGTGCGGCACATGTTTGCCATCGCCATTGAACGGCAGCTGTCCATTATCCTCAACGCTTCTGAACTAGACAGCCTGCTGAGCTCGCGCAGCGCGGGCGGGCATCCCTTCACACTGCCTGCTAACGTGTCATTTCGTAATAGAAATTTGAATGTGCTGCCTGCAGGTGCGGCACATGTTCGCCATGGCCATTGAGCGGCAGCCGTTCATCATCTTCATGGAAGGAATCGACAGCCTGCTGAGCTCCCGCAGTGCAAACAAGCATGTCCTGTACTTGGATGTGCTTTCTGCAGGTGCGGCACATGTTTGCCATGGCCATCGAGCGGCAGCCATCCATAATCTTCATGGATGAAATCGACAGCCTGCTCAGCTCACGCAGCGCTGGCGAGCATGATGCAGCGCGGCGGCTCAAGACGGAGTTCTTGGTGCAGTTTGATGGCGTGGCTGGCGCTGGCGCCAGCGAGGCGCGCGTGATCGTCATTGGCGCCACAAACAGGTACGTGTGTCGCCTCCACCAGCAGGGTCTGATGTCATTTCGAACTCATGGTGTGGTGCAACACCACAGCTGTTGACTTGGTGAAAGTTTTTGGGAGTTACAGTGCGGGCGAGCATGATGCAGCGCGGCAGCTCCAGACGGAGTTCCTGGTGCAGTTTGATGGCGCGGCTGGCGCTGGCGCCAGCGATGCACGCGTGATCGTCATTGGCGCCACAAACAGGTGTGAGTGGTGTTGACCAGCCGACTCTGATGAATGTTGAACAGCTGTTAACTTCATAAAGGTTCCGGGAGTCGCAGTGTGGGCGAGCGAGGCGCGCGTGATCGTCATTGGCGCCACAAATAGGTACGACCATTGTATGTGTTGCCTCAACAGCAGACTCTGATGTCATCCTGTACCCGTTTGTGACCCAACAGTACAGGTGTCAGCTTCCTGAAGGAGGGTTTCTTGAAGTTACAGTGACCAGTGTGAGCCGATGCAGCGCAACGGCGGTCGGCGAAATCAGCCCCTGTACTTTTCTAACTTGTTATGCTGCCGCATTTCTGTGCATGCCACACACTGCTGGGCAGTGCAGTGCGCTGGCGGTCGCTGAAGCGCGTGTATGTTGTTGGGCGAGCTGCTGATAACTTGTCATATCATCATATGTCGTGTCATTTTGTTACCTCTGTGCAGGCCGCAGGAGCTTGACGACGCAGTGCGCCGGCGGCTGGTCAGCTATGCGTCTATGTTGTTGGGCTAGCTTGGCGATAACATGTCAAAACAACTCGCGGTATACTGTTGGGCAAGCTGCTGTTATGTTGTCATTTTGTCATATTGCTTGTCATGTGTTGTTTCTGTGCAGGCCGCAGGAGCTTGACGACGCAGTGCGCCGGCGGCTGGTAAAGCGCATCTACATCCCTCTGCCAGATGCAGACGGACGCACAGCTATCCTGACACACCTCTTACAGGGCAGCAGCAGTAGCAGCAGACCAGGCAGTAGACCGAACAGCGGTGGCGGCAGCAAGCCACCTGGTGTGCGGCACGCGCTATCTCGGCGAGATTTCGAGCGGATTGTGGCTAGCACTGAAGGGTACTCTGCCAGTGACTTGACAGCGCTGTGTAGGGAAGCTGCTTTGGGCCCTGTTAGGGAGTTGGGGGCTGCGATAGCGAGTGTGCCGGTGGACAAGATTAGGCCGTTATGCTTGCAGGACTTCGGAGAAGCGCTGCAGGTGATTCGGCCCAGCTTGAGCCGAGAGCAGCTGAAGGCGTTTGAGGCTTTTACGCGCGAGTATGGCGCCATGTAGTGTCCCTACGTTTGTAGAAATTGGCGCCAATAGCATCAGTCGGTGACCGACTCGATGACTGACTGGGGTGCCCCTGCAGCTGTGCTTTTGTTACCGCTTTTGTGATGTCCGTTTGAATTGTGTCTGCCTTGGGGTATTTGGCACGCGATACAGCCGCGGTTGAAGGATGCTGTGATGCCAGGGCATGCTGGCGTTGTTAGGGCTGTAGCAGATACCTGAGCCCTCATAGTCACCTTGGTGATGACGCTGCCAGGAACCCTACTGCTGCTTCTGCCTTACGCTTGCCCTTGAATGCTTTATCACCAACGTGCAGGCCAAATAATACTTACCAATTGCCTTTATGAGCAGTGCTTGAGCCGAATCATCACGTTGTAGCAGCTGCTTTGTGGACTGCTTTGCAGTGTATCAGTTGGTGGTCGCGAAGTTACCGAAGAACAAAACATAGTTGGACAATTAGAATTGCGCTCAGCCAGCCCATCTTGGCCATGGGCTGCGCATGCAGTCATTCCTGTAGACAGGTGGGCGCTTGTTCAGGACTCTTCAGCGAGTTGCTATACAGATTTAAAATCATATTGATCTATGAACTGCACCAGTTTGTGCATCAGAGGTGGTAATAGCTCTACAGCGACATGCAAACAACGGATTGCTGCTACCAAGCACAGCCCGCACCGTACTACGTGTCTTGAGCAACAGTTCAAGATATGAAAGTGTGGCAACTAGGGTTACAGCGAGGCCGAGGACGAGGTGCTGCCAACATCGGCCAGACCTTCATTCGTCTGCAGGCTTAGAAGCTCTTGCAACACGCCGCTTTTGCTTGTTCCGTAGGCAGTCTGATCGGGGATGCTACCCATGAACGAGCAGGGTGGCATTGTGGAAGGCATCCCGGTGTTGCCTGTGCTTGCCCGGCCAGCTCACAGCAGTGGTGCAGAGGCCAGCCAGCGAGAGGGAGGGGGCACAGGGCCCGGTGGTGCTGATTCAGACATGGTCAGGCAGCCAACACCTATGCAGCAGCAGGCTCCCATGCAGGTGCGCGCTACAGCTGCTGCCGCTGCTGCTGCCCATCGTGCATGCATTCGCTTTGTTCAGAGCTGTTTGTGGCTGGGTTTTCTCTCTAGGGTTGTGTTTGTTCTGATGTTTGGAGTTTGACCTGCTTTGAAGGCACTCCTTGCAGCAGCGTATCCTTGCAGCACAGGGTGTTGCACAGATGAATGTTGTGCACCTGCTCGATCACTTGCAAGTTGGCGATCAGCATGTGAGCGCATGCTTGTCAGCAGCAGAAGTTACTTGTGGGCTTGATCTGTGCTTGTCAGTGCTGGACGGGCATCCTGCACACCTTGTAGCTTTTGCAGTGTCCTTGTATATCGACCTCATGGCAGCGTTTGCTGCTGTCAACAAGCCAAATTGCACCTTGGAATACCCTTGCTGCATGCCTTTGTTGGTACCCTGCATCAATTGATCTCCTAAAGCGATGTGTAGTGTCATTTGCATCCTGGGCTGTCTTGTTGCTGCAGTCAGTCAGCATGTGCATAGTGCAATGCATAACAAGTCTGTGAGATGTTGAATGCTTGCAGGAAGAGCCAGGAAGTGAAGTGTGCAATGGTCAACCCCAGCTGCAGGCTATGCAGCTGCAGCAGCAGACATGCTGGATGAGCTTCTGTGATCACATCTGTGTGTATCGAACTCACAGCAGTGTGCTGTATTCTGTATATGTGCTGCGTATGCTTGCAGGAAGAGCCGGATGAAGTTCGGTCCAGTGCAGCAATGGTCAACCCAGCTCAGCAGGCCGCTATGCAGCAGCAGATGGCTGCGCAGATGGCGCAAATGCCGCAGCACATGGCACAGATGGCGCACATGTACCCAGCGTACTACCACATGCAGTGGCAGTACATGCAGCAGTATGCACAGTACGCGCAGCAGATGCAAGCCATGCAGGCGCAACAACAACAGCAGCATCAGCAGCAGCATCCTGATATGGCTCAGGCGCAGCCTATGCAGACTGACATGCAAGCGCAGCAGCAGCCGCAGCAGCAGGAGCAGCAGCAAGAGGAGCCCATGCAGACTGATGGGCAGAGCTCTGAAGAGCAGCAGCAGCCGCAGCTACCACCTCCTGCTCCTCCTAACATTGTCAAAGAGGAGTCGCCAACTGCCACCCCGCCTTCATCAGGCAATGCCAACGCATCGTCAGGTGTCGGGCCGTCATTAGCAGCAGTAGGCGCAGACGCAGCTGCAGCAGCAGATGGGGTGCCATCAACAGCAGCTGTCGCAGATGGCAGCGGGACAGGGAATGAGGTTGCTGCAGATGCAGCTGCTGCTGGTGTTCCAGCAGCTGGCGATGGCAGCAGAAATGGAGTCAACGGGCCGGCACCCGCATCCGCGGGCAACACCACGAGCAGCGCCAACGGCAACATCGTAACAGGCACGCCGCTTGCTGAGTTTGCACAGCAGTGGCAGATGCTGCAGCAGCAGCAGCAAGCCGCGATGTTTTGGTGGTGGCAGATGTGGATGGCCAGTATGTATGGCAGTGGGATGCCATGCTTTGCAGGGCACCCTGGTGCTGCTGGGGCTGCAGCAGGCGGGCAGGAGTGCGGTATGCAGCAAGCAGGCGCCATGCCTGCAAGCATGTATCCCAACGGGATGATGCCGATGCAGCAGCAGTCCATGCAGCAAGCCATGCAGCAGCAGATGGGCGGCGCGCAGATGCAGCAGCAGATGGCTGCGATGCAAGCCCAGATGCAGGTGTACATGCAGCAGCAGGGTGGGGCTGCTGCTGCTGGTCAAACGTTTGACCAAATGGGCATGATGGGGCATATGCAGAACCCCTATACCATGTGGATGCAGCAGATGCAGCAAGCAGGCATGTCAGGCTACGGCATGCAGCAGGGTAGCATGCAGCAGCCAGGCGGCATGCAACCGGGTCAACAGCAGCAGCCGCAGCAGCAGCAAGCTACACATGATCAGATGTATGGTGCAATGGATTGGAGCAGCATGATGCAGCAACACGCGCATGCAGGACAAGCAGCAGCAGGTGATATGGGGATGGGTATGGGCATGGGCATGGGCATGGGTGGGCAGGATGCAGCAGCAGCTGCCGCAGCGCCCTCACTCAAGCAACATAGCCACAGCATAACAGTACCTAGCGACGCTATGGGTACAGTAGCTGGCGCGCCTAGCGGTCTAGGTGGCGGCATGTCCGGCGCTGGGAAGGGCTTTGCAGGAAAAGGCTTTGCAGGAAAAGGCTTTGGCGGCAAGGGCTTTGCAGAGAAAGGTTTTGCGTTTGAACAGAGCCTGGAGCTGTCACCTGACGCAGTCGTGGATGACTGTTATGACGATCTAGAAGATCTAGAGCTGTCTCCTGCAGCTGCAGCAGCAGCACCAGTGCCGCTGCCGCTACCTGTCATGTCGCCACCTCTGCTGCCTGATCCGCTGCCTTCTAGCGACCCTGCAGCTGCAGCAGCAGCTGCGATGGGCTCAGCAGGCATTACAGTCAGTACGCGCAGCGCAGCAGCAGCGGCTGCTGCTGCTGCTAGCCAAGATCCTGCTGCTCTTGCAGCAGCTCCTGTTCCTATGTTTGATGAAGTGGAGGAGGATTTAGCAGCAGGCATCGGTGGCGCTAGCGAAGCAGTAGCAGCGGCTGCTGCTGGCTTGCCGGCTTCCGGCGCCTCCACCCCAACAGCAGCTGCAGCAGCAGCTGCTGCGGCCGGCGACGATGCTGGCGCTGCAGCAGCAGCGAAGCGGCAGCGGCCAGATGCTACTATGGCTGAGGCTGCTGCGGGGGCTGCTGCTGCTGGGGCTGGGCCATACAACAGCAATCAGCAAAAGCGCGGCCGCAAGCTGGTAAAGGAGCAGAAGGTGAGGCTGCTTTTGTTTTTGCTTGTTGTGCTTGTTGTGCTTGTTGTGTTGCTTGAAGTTGCAGGGCTGGCATGCAGCTCGACGCATGTCGGTGCACTGTATGCAGTGTTGGGGTGCCTGGTCCCAACTCAGCGTAGGTCTCTAGTGGATCTATCAGTTGCAAGACAGGCATTCCTGCCTGCGGCTCTGTGCATGCGTTGCTAGCTGCCGCTACTGGTGCCCGCATCGGCGAGCGATTCAAGAACTTTTCACGCAAGTGCATCTGTTGACTGTACATGACTCGCCTGGATGGACATCAGTCATCACATTGCTGCTGATAGACATAATCCCCGACATACGATGGTGCTGCTGTCCTGCAGGTCTGCAAGAACTGTGGCACGCGCAACACGCCCTTCTGGCGCAAAGACAAGAACGACGGGCGGCCGCTGTGCAACGCCTGCGGGCTCTACTTTGCAAAGAATGACATGCAGCGGCCGAAAGTCCTCTGGAAAGAGGGAGAAGGCGGCACAGCAGCAGGCACAGCAGCAGCAGGCACCACCACCAGCACCGGCATCGCCCTCAAAACCGGTCAAACGTCTCAAACGGGGCTTGCAGGACATAACATGTCACATGGCACGGTCATGGCTGGCAGTTTGGCTGGGCTCTCAGGCCTGCCAAACGTGTCAACTGTTATGGTGATGCCTGCAGGGTTAGGTGGTATGTTGCCTATGGGTATCATTGACCCAAAGCTTTTGCAAGCAGCAGGCGTAACAGGGCTGCCGCTGTCGCTGCTGACATCTGGCGCCCTGGGCTTGCAGCGCTTCCCTATGGCAGCAGCTGCAGCAGCTGCTGCAGCAGCAGCAAACGCAGCAGGCGGGACAGCTGCAGCAGGCAGCAGTAGCGCAGCAGGTGCTACGAGTGCAGCAGCAGTTGCAACATCGGCAGCAGCGACGATGCCGCTAATGCAGCTCGCGACGATGACGCTGCAGCCTTCTGCACTGGCAGCTGCAGCAGCTGCTGCAGCGAAGCAGGGAAAGCTTCCAGGCGCCTCCGGAGCACCAACGATGATGCCGCAGCTGCTGCGAGTAACAACTGCCAACGGCAGTAATGTTGCGCTGCCGCTGCCGGACTTCGCAGCGTTAGCAGCAGCAGCAAACGCAAACAAGACCGCGATTGCCAGCAAAGCAGCCGCACTCGCTGCAGCCAACTCAGCTGCAGTAATGGCTGCTGCGAATGCGGCAGCTGCAGCAGCAGCGGCATCTGGTGCAGCTCCGAGCTCAGCAGCAGCAGCAGCAGCAGCAGCATTGCCGCTGCCGTTGGCGTTGGGAGCAGCGACGACAGCAGCCGGTGGTGCCGTCGCTGCGCCGGCTGCAGTTGTTGCAGCTGCTGCAGCAGCAGCAGCTGCCGCGAAGGCTGCTGCAGCAGCAGCTCCTGTAGGTGCTGTTCCTGCAGTGGTGCCTGCAAGTGCAGTTAGTGCGGCGCTGGCGGCTGCAGCAGCAGCACCAGCAGCTACAGCAGCAGCTACGGTCAAAGCGGAGCCAATGGACCCTGCAGCAGCAGCAGCGCAGCCTGTTGACATCAAGCCGGTAGCTGCACCTGCTGCTCCTGTTGCAGCAAAAGTGGCAGTGCCAGCAGCAGTGGTCGCTGCAGCGGCAGCAGCAGCTGCCGCGGCTGCTGCAGCAGCGGCTAAGCCAGCAGCGGCTGTTGCAGCGCCAGCAGCAGCTGCGGCACCTGCTGTAGCAGCAGTGCCTGCGGCGACACCACCAGCAGCAGCAGCAGCGGCAGGACCTGCAGCAGCGCCTGCAGCAGCAGGTGCCAAAGCAGCAACGTAACAGGGTGTCACGAGCTGTGGGTTGTAGGCTGCGTTGGACTCTGTGTGCAGGCTGTGAATGTATGCATTGGGTGTCTGCAATTTGTTTCTGACTGCAGCGCGTGACTAGTATCTTCGCTTGCTTGTTTTGGCCCAGCTGCTGCATGCAGGAAGCACTCGGGCAGCCATCTGTTAGGCAGCTAGTGGCCCTGCATGTACATGCTGCTGCAGCAGCATTTTCTGGCGGCTTTTAAGGTGTGACACGTTCAGATCATCTGTTGATTGCCTACGTTTCTTGATCAGGGCACACTTGTCCATAGCAGTATTGCGGGTGCTGCGCGCGTGGTGCTTGGCGGGTTTTTGACTTGGTGGCGTTTGACTGGCTTCAGTTTTGACCGTGCTAGATGACAACTTGTTAGATGCAGGGTTTCTCGTATAGGCTTTAGGTAGCTGTGTTTGTGGGGTTCAGACGTTCCAAGGAGGGACGACAGGCAACGCCTTTTGTCATATGCATCTGCGTATTGTCTGCATCGATGGGTGCCTTGTTGACTGTGCTGGGCACATATCGCGGCTGAAGTTGGTTTTGCCCCTCTAGCGTTGACTCAACTCTGCTGAGTTGCTGGGATCATGCTGCAGTTTGCACGTAGTGTTGTGGCCGATGCGTGGGCACAAATATTGGTGTAGCTGTTTATGTATATGGAAGTTAAAGTTGGCAATCCTGGTCAGTGCTGTTGTCACTGAACAGCAGCCAACAAGATAGTGCAACGTCTTGTCATGTGACAGCGATGCATGTTGTACATGGTGGAGTTGTGTCACCACGTGCCACCATGTGCAGAGCTTGCTGTGGCTATCTTTCTGGTGCAAGGGCCCTGCACTGCATTGCTACGGCGGCTGCATCAGTTTTAACATGCTGCTTCTGCACAGGCCACCAACAGCGAGATTGCATGTGCATACCACAGAAAATTGAGAGGGCTTGTGGTGCTTTGCGCGAAAACAACAGCATCCAGTGCGGTCTGTTTTTGAATACATGTTAGCTGAGTTGCCTGTTGTGCATGCTGCATCCTGGCCGCTTGACAGCTGGCAACTTATGCTCTCTCAAGGGGTGGATCATGGCCTTGAGCTTACCCGGTTCTCAGCCAATACTGCTAACAGTGCCGCACGCGACGCGGTCCAGTAGTTGCACCGCCTTCAAAGTCTGCACTGTAGCACAGCCAGGGCCGCCTCAGTTTGGCATGATGGTTTGTATCGCGTGCACGTGGTTCATTCACATCACCATGGCTGGTGGCAGCAGGCCCATATGGATGCATGGTGCGGTATTGTTATACCTGTTTGTGGGCAACACCATCACGTTCTGATGCACCACGGAGCGATTAGAGGTGCGGGTGGATTTGGCCAGGCTCTGCACTGGCAATGCTGCTGCATATTCACTTGCATGTGAGCAGCATTTGCATGGCATGTGTCGCTGAGTCACAAGTACTGTCGGTACCTAGGTATTTGATCGCTGTGTTGATGACATCCTCGAGGTAACGCCTGTTTTGCAAACATCAAGCTCTGGCGCAGTTTTGCGCTCTGATCTGTCACCTGGCTCTATAGCAAGGCCGTAGATGCTTGAAAGCTGGTGCAGCTGACTGCAGAATCCAGCATCAGCATGGAACGATGCAGTTTAAGCAGTACGTTGTGGTTCAGCGTGCTTATCATGGGGCAGAGTCCAGCCAGCCTGGCCAGGAGCCTGGCTGAGCCAGGTGCCATGCCATGATGGATGGCAGCTTGACCGGCAGTCAAGCACCCGCACCCCGGGTGACGGCTTCGCCGACGCAGCACAGCAGCACTCTGATGCTATCATGCATATGCGTATGTTGCCGCTTTGATCTGAGGGGAGGCTGTCCCGCACGCCATCATCTGCATTTCATCTGACACACTCATGCATTGTGGAGCGTCGAGGAACGCGATCAGTTGCACATGTTGATACTGGTACTTGTAACAGAGCAGGAACTGCAGTTGGCGGTGGCGTGCCATGTCAGAGCATAGCGTTGTGCTGTACTCCACTTCAGTGCCAGCGCTGCCAAAAGTGCGGAGTGATATAGCCACCATCAAGCGTATTCTGGACGCCAAGAGGTTGCAATACGAGGAGGTAAGTTGGCACGTGGCTCGGCAGATGCCGTCCTGCTGTTGCTGTGCATGTTGCTGCTGTGTACTGTGCCGCTGCTGCTGTTTGCTGTGATGACTGCCATGCTGCTGTGCTTGGCTGCAGGTTGACCTATCATGGACCCCGGAGCGCAGAGATGATATGCTTGCAGGCAGTGACAACTTGAAGACCATTCCACAGTTGCATGTGTACGGCAGGGTGAGATACCTCTCAGCAGCTGCAGCAAGGGACACCACAGCTGCTCAGTGCAGTGGGGCGTCACAAGCAACGTCATGATCACAGTTAAAACGATGCAGAAGCTATCCAGCATAAAGGATGCCGCATTTGCATATTCTTGCTTAGCATGGCTGCTGTAACTCAGTCTGCAGCAGTGCTTTGCTGCTGCAGCATTCATATGTCTGACAGTAACATGTGCTCCATATGCCGCGGTACCACATGTTGTTTGCCCCGTCATCTATGTCAATGACATCACTTCTTGAATGTGTGATTTGTGATGTGGCTGGCCCTACTGCCCTTGGCTGCGGCACTCTGCTCCGCAGCTCGTTGGCAACGCAGACTTTGTTCAAGAGTTGGAAGATTTTGGGCAGTTGGACGAATACTTGCTGGGAGAGGCGCCAGAGCAGCAGCTGTACAAACAGCAGCAGCAGGAGCAGCAGCAGTTGCAGGAACAGCAGCTGCTGGAGCAGCAGCGGCTAGAGGAGCAACAGCAGGAGGAACTGCAAGAGCAGCTGCGCTTGCAGCAAGAGCAACAAGAGCAGCAGCGGTTAGAAGAGGAGTTACAGGAGCAGCAGCGGTTGCAGGAGCAGCAGCGGTTCGAGGAGGAGCTGCAGGAGCAGCAGCGCTTGCAAGAGCAGCAGCAGCTGCAGGAAGAGCAGCAGGAACAGCAGCGGCTAGAGGAAGAGCAGCAGGAGCAGCTGCGATTACAGGAAGAGCGACAAGAGCAGCAGCGGTTGGAGGAGGAGCAGCAGGAGCAGCAGCAGCTGCAGGAAGAGCAGCAAGAGCAGCAGCGGTTAGAGGAGGAGCTACAGGAGCAGCAGCGCTTGCATCAGCAGCAGGAGCAGCTGCGGTTGCAGGAAGAGCAGCAGCAGCTTCAGGAACAGCTGCAGGAGCAGCAGGAGCAGCTGTGTTTGCAGGAACAGCACCAAGAGCAGCAGCGGCTACAGCAACAGGAGCAGGAGCAGCAGCAAGTGCAGGAAGGGCTACAGGAACAGCAGCAGCCAGAAGAGCAGCAGCAGCTGCAGCAGATTGCGCAGGAGCCAGAGCAGGCAGACCTGTTAGGCTTGCAGCAGCAGGGGGCAGAGCTGCAGACTGAGCAGCAGCTTGAGGATCAGCAGCAGCAGCAGCAAGATCCTGTGCAGGGCGTTGCGGAGGCAGACTTATCAGGCCTGCAGCAGCAGGAGGCAGAGCAAGAGCCTGAGGCCCCACAGCAGCAGGAGCAGCAGCAGCAGCGGCAGGAACCACAGCCTGCACAGCAGCCAGAGCAGGCAGACTTGTTAGGCTTGCAGCAGCAGGAGGCACAACAGGAGGCAGAGCAAGAGCCTGAGGTCCCACCGCAGCAGCAGCAGCAGCAGGAACCACGGCCTGTACAGCAGCCAGCGCAGGCAGACCTGTTAGGCTTGGAGCTGCAGGAGCAGACGACACTACAGCAGCAGGAGGTCGACGCACCTGAGGTGCTTCAGCAGCAGCCGCAGCAGCAGCCTGAGCAGCAGCAGGAGGCACAACAGCAGCCCGAGCAGCAGCAGGTGCAACAGCAGGCAGAACAGCAGCAGGCAGGTCTGCAGCAAGAGCCACCGCAGCAGCAACAGCTGCCAGCGCGGCCACAGCAGCTGACAGGACATCAGCCACCGCGGCTGCTGAGTTACCAGCTGCCGGATTTTGACGAGGAGGATTCAGACGAAGCAACTGATCTGCAGCCAGAGTTGCTGCAGCCAGCTGAACAGGAGCCTCCTTATCAGCTGGGTGAGCAGCAGCAGCTGAATTTGCAGCAGCAACAGCAGCAGGAAGATCCGCAGGCACAGCAGCAGCAGCAGCAGCAGCAGCTGCAGCAGACAACTCCACAGCGAAGCTCACAGCCACCAGAGCTACAGCAGGAGTTTGACTTGCTGCAGCAAGAGATTGAGCTGCTAGAGCCAAGTCCAGATCGGGTGCCCAAGCCGGAAGTTGAGCAGGAGATTGATCTGATACAGCAGGAGCTTGCGCTGCTGCATCCTAGTCCGGACAAGCAACAGCAGCAGCAGCAGCAGCAGGTGGAGGAACAGCAGGAGCTTGCTTTGCAGCAAACTAGTCTGGCAAAGCAGCAGCAGCAGCAGCAGCTAGAGCAGCAGGAGGAGGAGCAGCAGGAGCTTGATCAACTGCTGCAGGTTGAAGAGCAGCAGCAGCAGCAGCAGCAGCCAGAGCAGCAGCAGGCAGGGCTTGAAGGTTCATCACTTTCAGTCGCACAGCAAGCAAAGCAACCAGCAGCAGAGCCAGCAAGTGAACAGCAGCAGCAGCAGCAGGCAGAACTGCCAGACCTGTTGCAGTCTGAGGCAGTGCAGCAGCAGCTGCAGCAGCAGCAGACGAAGCAGCCCGCGTTGCAGGGGGCCTTGCAGGGGGAAGAGATTGAGCAGCAAGATTTGCAAAAGCAAGCAGATCTGCAGCGGCTGCAGGTGCTACAGGCTGAGCAGTAGCGCGCAACAGCTGCTGCTGTAGCTGTAGCAGCTGCAGGCTGCTTGCAGGACTTTGGCGTATCATAGCAACTTTCTCTAGTTTTTTAGCTCTCGGGATTTGAGAGACCAAGAACGTGTTTGACAGCGTAGACCGGCAGGCAGACCAGCATTTGTAGCACGTGTAGGAAGTATTCGTAGCACAAGCTTTCAGCAGGAGAATTGGGAGCTTTGACTTATTGTGATTGCGGCAGTCAAGCTGGGCTCTGTGTGTCATGGCTGACAGGGTAACAACAACAGCCGCTGGCAGTAGTGGAAACGCATGCAAGGACAGTAACCGCGGCAGCGGCAGCAGCAGCAGCAGCAGAAGTGCTGCTGCGGGGGAGCCGCTCAGGGTGTGCCTGCACGGCTTCACTCAGCAGCTACAGCAGCAGCTTACAGCGCAGCAGCTGGAGCAGTTTTGGGCAGGTGAGTTTTAGATACTGTAGGGCATGTACCGCAGTCTGCAGCTGCTGTCCAGAATACTGTGCACCAAGCATTAATGTATGTTTGTTTGCGCGTGCTGCATGTGGCTGTGCAATCATGTCACTCAGGTGATGCAGGCCTCCTCTGCATGATGCTATTTCCTCTTGCTGATGCTGATGTGGCTGTTGTGTGGCATACACTTATCACATGAATCATATGGTACAACGATGCTTATAATCGTGAGGTGTTACGTTTCTCGCTATCTCTGCAGAGTGGGATGAGCAGGGCGGAGGGCCCTGCAGGAGCCTCAGGGAGAAGGCAGCCGCTGCTTTGCAGGTGAGCATCACTTTGCTATGTAGAAAAGGGTTGCAGTCTATGTGATTGCAGACACAATGCAGCAGATGCGGCACTGTCCAGTGTGCTGACTCGACACACGCCTTTGTCTGCATCCACTGACCAGCTGTCGCACTTCGTGCCTGTCACAACCCTTTGTAGTGGCACCTGAACCACTGTGGTACGTCTGTGCTGCCTTTGGCACAGGTTTGTATAGGTGTCCCTGTGTCACAGAAAAGCTGAGTGCCAAATTCTGGCTGAGTCACCTCTGGCACGTGCACGCATGTGCATATGTGCAGCATATGCAGCATGATCAGCATAGTCATGCCATGCATTTTCAATTCAGCCGCCACCGGCCTTCCCACCTTGAGCACAGCTGTGCCTGTTTTTCATGCAGGCGGAAAGTGTGTGCTGGCAGCATGTGGCGTTTGCAGCTGACGCCTTGCAGGAGGTGAGGCACGCATAGCTGCATTGCATGGTGTAGCTGCAGTTGCAGCCGTGTTGCATGCGTGCAAGCGACTTGCTGTCAGTCTTCAGAGAACTCTACAAGGATACATGCCAGCGCAACCGCAGTATGATGCATGTATGATGGCTGCATGTATGATGGATGTACCCCTGCTAGGTCTGTATATTGTCTGGTGCTGACGTGCCCCATGCCATCCTGAACACATCTATCCGTTTGTGGCCTGCAGCTTTGCTGGGAGCACCTGCACACCGGACACTGGATGCATGTGCACCTGGTGAGTACTTGTAGTGTCTGTACTCATCTGGACTGCCAACTGGTCTCCCAAGCTATATTGTAGCTTGCACTTTTTGTTATAACTGGCAGTATAGAGCCGCTTGTTGTAGCTGCCAAGTTCTGACTGTGTCACATCTGGCACATGTAGATGCATGTCGACCTGGTGAGTGCTCCTGCAGCCCTCTGTGGCTTCCCAACTAGACCCGCTCCAGCAACGCTTGATCAATCACTGCTTGTGCCAGACACGTGCTGCATGTGCTGCTTGCCAGAATCCATGTTGCCCAGCAACTGCTGATCAATGCACTCCTACAGAGCACTGTGAAAATGTTTGCAGCTGACTCAACGCATGTGACGGCATACTGCGGATCACCTGCTGCCGTCTGGCCTGCAGGTGTGGCGAGATGCGTACACGCTGTACATGCTGCTGACAGTAGTAGCCAAGCTGGCAGTGGTGTGCATGCCGGGCCCGAAAGCAACAGGCGAAGCAGCAGCAGCAGCAGCAGCAGCAACAGCAGCAGCACCAACGACAGCAACGACAACAGCAGAAGATCAGCTGCTAGCGCAGGAGCTGACGGCTCCACCTGCTGACCAGCAGCAGCAGCAGCAGCTTGATGCAGTGCTGTGTCAGATGCTGCCTGCAGCACTGAAGCAGCTTGATCTAGCTGCTATGATGGGAGGGCTGCGGTTTAGGCCACTGCTGGATGAGGCGATAGCCCTGCTAGATCAGCAGCTGCTGCTGTTGCTCGGCAAGCAGCAGGGCGACAGCGCAGCAGGGACAGCAGCAGCAGGCATAGGCATCACACAAGCACAAGCGCAAGATACAGGTGCTGTGGCAGGTGCAGATATTGGCAGAGCTTTGCAGGAAGGCCTCAGTCAGGGTATCAGCAGCACAGCAGCAACAGCAGGATTAGGAGGCGATGAGGAGGAAGCCTTGCAGTATGCCAAGCGCCGACGTGTGCAGGAGCCAGCAGCAGCAGCAGCAGATGCCAACCCTTCAAACTCAACCCAGGCTCCTGAAGCGCAGCAGCAGCAGCAGCAGAGTGGAGAGCAGCTACAAGAGTGGAAGCTGCAGCAGCTTCCAGCTGGCTCACTGTCTGCTGCCTCTGCAGTGGTGCCTGTTGAGCGGTGCCCTTCACTGGAGCTGTTCATGATGAAGTACATGCTGGCCGAAGGTGAGAGTAACTCACGTGGTGCAAAACAGATGCCAGCAACTTGCTCTCATGGCTTGTCATTAGCAGTGGCAGCCTGGTTCATAACTCGGTAGTTTTACTTGTGGCTTTCTTTGCTTGTGGTGTTGGAGCTGTTCATGATTAAGTACATGCTTGCTGAAGGTGAGAGTGCACACATGTCAAAGAGCAACTCTTGACCAGGTAGAACAGATCCTGGACACCAGGTAAAAGCATTCTGCGCACCTGCGATGCAATGTATTGCAAATCGGACGGCACTGGCTTGTGGTGTTCGTCTGCCGCCGTGGCAGCCTGGTCAAAAGAACATGGTAGTCTCCAATCCTTCTTCTCTTGGTTGCTGAGCGGTGCCCTTTACTTCAGCTGTTGATGCTGAAGTACCTGCTCGCAAAAGTTGAGAGTGTGTGGCTGGGTTGCTATGTCAAGCATGCGCATCGACTGCTGCATGGTGACAACAAATCATTGAACTTGGAAGATAGAGATGTACATGGAAGGCTCTGCTGAGCTGCTGTTCAAGGCCAGACTCTGTAGCATAATGGCGCAGTGTATGCCCTGCACTGCGACAGCCGCCATATGCTGTGTTGTTGTACGCTGCTGCTGCTGCTGCGGCGGCTGCTGCTGCTGCTGCAACCGCTGCATGATGCTGTTGCTTGTGCATGCAGGGGGCCCGCAGCCTGTAGTGATCCGCGGAGCCATGCAGCACTGGCCTGCACTGACAAAGTGGCAAGACATGGCATACCTGTCGCAGGTGAGCAGACGTGCACGTGTGCCAGATCTGTTGCTTCATACACCAACTTGCCGTATAGCGTTGATGCGTCTTCATACACCAGGTCACAAACAGTGGCAATCCATGTGCTGAAACCTAGTGTCCCCTGTGTTTGCAGGTGGCTGGTAGGCGTACTGTGCCAGTCGAGTTGGGGCAGCACTACTTGCAGGACGGCTGGGGCACTGCGCTGATGACGCTGGATGACTTCATTGCACAGCACATGTGCCAGCCGAGACCAGCAGCAGCAGCAGCAGCAGGCAGTGCTTGCCCAGGCGTGGCTGCAGTAGAGGTTGCAGCAGGTGAGACTGACTTGCAGGAAGGCTGGGGCACATCGCTCATGACACTGGATGACTTCATTGCACAGCACATGTGCCAGCCGGCACATGCAGCAGCAGCATGGACAGGAGCAGGCTGCGCTTCTCCTGCATCAGCTGCAGCGAAGATGGCAGCAGGTGAGAAGCATTTGGGTATCGTGCTGTGCACCATGGTACTGCCGCCGCTGCGGATGCTTGCAACCGTCCAAATAGTGTCAGCAGGGATGCAATTAGTAGTGTAGTCACAGCCAATGACCACAGTGTGAGATTGGGCAGTCAGGCGGGGATGCAGTTGGCTCTGTGTGCCTTGAGCAGAACCAAAGTCTTGCTTGTGCTCTCTTCCTGCAGGAAGTGGCTCAGCAGCAGCAGCAGCAGCACAAACACCAGCAGCAGCAGCAGCACAGCGGCCGCTGGGCTACCTGGCTCAGCACCAGCTGTTTGAGCAGGTGCCTGCGCTGGCAGCAGACATTGCCACGCCTGACTACTGCATGCTGGGGCAGGGGGGAGTCAGCAGCATCAACGCGTGGTTTGGGCCTGCGGGGACAGTCACGCCGCTGCACCAGGACCCAGAGCACAACTTCCTTGCTCAGGTGGGTGGCAGGTTCGTGTGATGAGTCATTCTTGCGCGCTTGATGGTGACGCAATGTATATGGCGACGTGTTGTGGCACACAACATCACTCGTGTTGCACATGTGTGCGCTAGATGGGGTTTGGCCAGCAGATTAGTGTGCAGGCACAGTTACACCAGGACCCAGAGCACAACTTCCCTGGTCACGTAGGATGGGCATGCACAAAGCGTGGCAAGTCTTCACATGTGTGGTGCTTGCAGAAAACATCATGGGCAGGTTGTTCTGTAGTGCTGCTGACGCGCAAGTTGGGGTGGTTGCTGCAGCCAGCTGGCAGCAAACACATTCGCATGCTCAGCGTCATGGCATGCATACGCTCGCCGTCTGTAAACCTAGCTGTTCATACAACGCGTTGCTCTCCTGTCAGGCCCGCGACACAAAGGCGCTCACTTTGGCCACTGCTGATCTGGTGATTCCCTGCTGTCTGCTGTGCGTGCTGTTCCTGCAGGTAGTGGGCCGCAAGTATGTGCGCTTGTATCATCCCAAGCACACGCAGCAGCTGTATCCACACGAGTCTGGCATGCACACCAACACCAGCCAGGTCGATTTGGATGCAGTCGATGAGCAGAGGTTCCCTGTGTTTGCAGGAGCACCTTTCACAGATGTTGTGCTGCAGCCTGGTGACATGCTGTACATGCCGCCAAAGCACTGGCACTATGTGAGGTCGCTGTCTGCTAGCTTTTCCGTTAGCTTCTGGTGGAGCTAGTAGGCGTTTAGAAAGAATGGTGGTTGAATGTGGACAGCTGGGCT
Organism: Tetradesmus lagerheimii; assembly: GCA_902809745.2. Classification (NCBI taxonomy): domain Eukaryota; kingdom Viridiplantae; phylum Chlorophyta; class Chlorophyceae; order Sphaeropleales; family Scenedesmaceae; genus Tetradesmus; species Tetradesmus lagerheimii. Next base: position 53,050 of record CADDIJ020000311.1, on the reverse strand, counting down.
GCTGGCGTGTTTTTGACATTCAACCAGTGATCACTGGCGCTGGGGCTGTTGAACTGTGGAGGGTTAGACAGCTCTGCTGCCATGGATCTACTTATGCAGGCCTTGTGCCGTTGCAATAGGCAATTGTAGTGCAAATTGTACAGCCGCATGCCGTGTAATGCTGTTTGTTCACTGACTCAGGCATGCCCATGCGAGCATGGCAGCAGCAGCAGCAGCAGCAGCAGCAATGGCCAGTGCAGCAGGTGCACAGCAAGCAGGCGTGCTGAGTTGCAGGCAGAGCCTTCTCTCAGTCTCGCAACGCACGAAGCAAGCCGCGAGAAGTTGTCTTCGAGAAGGTGTCAGAATGTTACGAGCGAACCCTTATACCATTGGCAAAGGTGAGGGTACATAATCGTTTCCTGCCGCGCATGCAGGCACTGTTTGGTTTGTGTCACCACGCGTTACCACTCAATCTTCTGCCAGCGTTTGTTTCGAACTTGCACGCACCTGCAGCGTTTGAACGAGAGGGAGCGGGCATCATGCAAATTTTCGTGAAGACCCTCACGGGCAAGACCATCACCCTTGAGGTGGAGTCTTCCGACACCATCGAGAATGTCAAGAGCAAGATCCAGGACAAGGAGGGTGAGTACAGAGGAGTGCAGCAGGGGCCAGAGAGGATTGCGTTTGTTGAGCTTGCCAAGGGCTCTTGGCGGTCTCACAGGTATCACAAGCGCTGTGGCAGCTGGATGTTGTCTATCACAGAGTGCAGCGACAGCAGCGAGGCTGTTGTTGCGCGAGAACTATGCATGCAACCTGTGCGAGGCCTCATATCATCAGACCGTGCCTCGATAGCTTCGAGGCATGCTGTAGTGGCTTTAAACAGTTTTATATATGTGTTCGCTGCTGTGACCTTGCGCATGTGGGTGCCTAGATTTCAACTGCTCTCGCCCTTCTCGAAGCTGACCACATATGTTCCGTGCTGTGTGCTGCTGTGTGTTTGTCCTCATGTGTGCCTTGCTGCAGGCATCCCCCCTGACCAGCAGCGTCTGATCTTTGCTGGCAAGCAGCTGGAGGATGGCCGCACCCTGGCTGACTACAACATCCAGAAGGAGTCCACGCTGCACCTGGTGCTGCGCCTGCGCGGTGGCATGCAGATCTTTGTTAAGACACTGACCGGCAAGACCATCACTCTTGAGGTGGAGAGCAGCGACACCATTGAGAACGTGAAGAGCAAGATCCAGGACAAGGAGGGTGAGTGATACAGCAGTGCAGGCCGGTAGCACTGGTGGTGGTGCCGCAGTACTGCATTAGGTCAGGTAGCAGGCCAGTAGCACGCAGTGCTACAGTGCAAGGTCATGTGCATTGCTGATAGTTGTTGCAAGGTGCTACTCTGCGGCCCACAGCGTACATCAACTGTTGTACTGGCTGCATATACAGATGTGATGAACAGCAGCTCATCTATTGCACACACCGTCTGCACGCCTTGAGCTGACACATCATGCCTCGCTGTCTTGTCCTGTCTGGCATGTCCTGCAGGCATCCCCCCTGACCAGCAGCGCCTGATCTTTGCCGGCAAGCAGCTGGAGGATGGCCGCACCCTGGCTGACTACAACATCCAGAAGGAGTCCACGCTGCACCTGGTGCTGCGCCTGCGCGGTGGCATGCAGATCTTTGTTAAGACACTGACCGGCAAGACCATCACTCTTGAGGTGGAGAGCAGCGACACCATTGAGAACGTGAAGAGCAAGATCCAGGACAAGGAGGGTGAGTGATACAGCAGTGCAGGCCGGTAGCACTGGTGGTGGTGCCGCAGTACTGCATTAGGTCAGGTAGCAGGCCAGTAGCACGCAGTGCTACAGTGCAAGGTCATGTGCATTGCTGATAGTTGTTGCAAGGTGCTACTCTGCGGCCCACAGCGTACATCAACTGTTGTACTGGCTGCATATACAGATGTGATGAACAGCAGCTCATCTATTGCACACACCGTCTGCACGCCTTGAGCTGACACATCATGCCTCGCTGTCTTGTCCTGTCTGGCATGTCCTGCAGGCATCCCCCCTGACCAGCAGCGTCTGATCTTTGCCGGCAAGCAGCTGGAGGATGGCCGCACCCTGGCTGACTACAACATCCAGAAGGAGTCCACGCTGCACCTGGTGCTGCGCCTGCGCGGTGGCATGCAGATCTTTGTCAAGACTCTGACTGGCAAGACCATCACTCTTGAGGTGGAGAGCAGCGACACCATTGAGAACGTGAAGAGCAAGATCCAGGACAAGGAGGGTGAGTGATACAGCAGTGCAGGCCGGTAGCACTGGTGGTGGTGCCGCAGTACTGCATTAGGTCAGGTAGCAGGCCAGTAGCACGCAGTGCTACAGTGCAAGGTCATGTGCATTGCTGATAGTTGTTGCAAGGTGCTACTCTGCGGCCCACAGCGTACATCAACTGTTGTACTGGCTGCATATACAGATGTGATGAACAGCAGCTCATCTATTGCACACACCGTCTGCACGCCTTGAGCTGACACATCATGCCTCGCTGTCTTGTCCTGTCTGGCATGTCCTGCAGGCATCCCCCCTGACCAGCAGCGCCTGATCTTTGCCGGCAAGCAGCTGGAGGATGGCCGCACCCTGGCTGACTACAACATCCAGAAGGAGTCCACGCTGCACCTGGTGCTGCGCCTGCGCGGTGGCATGCAGATCTTTGTCAAGACGCTGACTGGCAAGACCATCACTCTCGAGGTGGAGAGCAGCGATACTATTGAGAATGTGAAGAGCAAGATCCAGGACAAGGAGGGTGAGTGTACAGCATCGCTCGTTGTGTGCAGGGGGAGGGGGCATGTTGCTATCTTGTAGTTGGCTGTGAAGGATCAGAGGGTGTCTGCAACAGCAGCATGAAAGGGGGTTTGCAACATGGAGCTCACCATGTTGGCAGCTGCAGTTGGGGTGATTATGGAACACCCCGGTGTGGAGCTGAGTGGTCCAGATGCCGGCATTGCAGTGATGTGTGGTTATATGCAATGCAATGCACTACGCTGTCTGCAGGATGTGTGCCAGTTCTGACGTATACTTTGCTGTGATTTTCTGTTGTGTGTTCCTGCAGGCATCCCCCCTGACCAGCAGCGTCTGATCTTTGCCGGCAAGCAGCTGGAGGATGGCCGCACCCTAGCTGACTACAACATCCAGAAGGAGTCCACGCTGCACCTGGTGCTGCGCCTGCGCGGTGGCATGCAGATCTTTGTCAAGACTCTGACTGGCAAGACCATCACTCTTGAGGTGGAGAGCAGCGACACCATTGAGAACGTGAAGAGCAAGATCCAGGACAAGGAGGGTGAGTGACGCGCACAACCTGCACTTGGTTGCTTATGAGGGTGGACTGTGGGTTGGCTTGACATCTGTGCTGACAGCAGGCATCGTGTGTGGCCCCTTTTCACTTGGCTTCGTGCCTCAGCAGTGGTAGTCAGCAGGCTACTGCTGTATCTCTGTCGCCGGCAGCTGCCGGCACAGCGCCCAGCTTGCTTGCATTGTCTGCTGACACTCTTGTGGTGTGTGGGAAGTGCCAGTCGCTGACGTCGTGCTTTTTCTGGTGCCACCTGCTGTCCTGCAGGCATCCCCCCTGACCAGCAGCGTCTGATCTTTGCCGGCAAGCAGCTGGAGGACGGCCGCACCCTGGCTGACTACAACATCCAGAAGGAGTCCACGCTGCACCTGGTGCTGCGCCTGCGCGGTGGCATGCAGATCTTTGTCAAGACGCTGACCGGCAAGACCATCACCCTGGAGGTGGAGAGCAGTGATACCATCGAGAACGTAAAGAGCAAGATCCAGGACAAGGAGGGTGAGTGATACAGCAGTGCAGGCCGGTAGCACTGGTGGTGGTGCGGCAGTACTGCATTAGGTCAGGTAGCAGGCCAGTAGCACGCAGTGCTACAGTGCAAGGTCATGTGCATTGCTGATAGTTGTTGCAAGGTGCTACTCTGCGGCCCACAGCGTACATCAACTGTTGTACTGGCTGCATATACAGATGTGATGAACAGCAGCTCATCTATTGCACACACCGTCTGCACGCCTTGAGCTGACACATCATGCCTCGCTGTCTTGTCCTGTCTGGCATGTCCTGCAGGCATCCCCCCTGACCAGCAGCGCCTGATCTTTGCCGGCAAGCAGCTGGAGGATGGCCGCACCCTGGCTGACTACAACATCCAGAAGGAGTCCACGCTGCACCTGGTGCTGCGCCTGCGCGGTGGCATGCAGATCTTTGTCAAGACGCTGACTGGCAAGACCATCACTCTCGAGGTGGAGAGCAGCGATACTATTGAGAATGTGAAGAGCAAGATCCAGGACAAGGAGGGTGAGTGTACAGCATCGCTCGTTGTGTGCAGGGGGAGGGGGCATGTTGCTATCTTGTAGTTGGCTGTGAAGGATCAGAGGGTGTCTGCAACAGCAGCATGAAAGGGGGTTTGCAACATGGAGCTCACCATGTTGGCAGCTGCAGTTGGGGTGATTATGGAACACCCCGGTGTGGAGCTGAGTGGTCCAGATGCCGGCATTGCAGTGATGTGTGGTTATATGCAATGCAATGCACTACGCTGTCTGCAGGATGTGTGCCAGTTCTGACGTATACTTTGCTGTGATTTTCTGTTGTGTGTTCCTGCAGGCATCCCCCGTGACCAGCAGCGTCTGATCTTTGCCGGCAAGCAGCTGGAGGATGGCCGCACCCTAGCTGACTACAACATCCAGAAGGAGTCCACGCTGCACCTGGTGCTGCGCCTGCGCGGTGGCATGCAGATCTTTGTCAAGACTCTGACTGGCAAGACCATCACTCTTGAGGTGGAGAGCAGCGACACCATTGAGAACGTGAAGAGCAAGATCCAGGACAAGGAGGGTGAGTGACGCGCACAACCTGCACTTGGTTGCTTATGATGGTGGACTGTGGGTTGGCTTGACATCTGTGCTGACAGCAGGCATCGTGTGTGGCCCCTTTTCACTTGGCTTCGTGCCTCAGCAGTGGTAGTCAGCAGGCTACTGCTGTATCTCTGTCGCCGGCAGCTGCCGGCACAGCGCCCAGCTTGCTTGCATTGTCTGCTGACACTCTTGTGGTGTGTGGGAAGTGCCAGTCGCTGACGTCGTGCTTTTTCTGGTGCCACCTGCTGTCCTGCAGGCATCCCCCCTGACCAGCAGCGTCTGATCTTTGCCGGCAAGCAGCTGGAGGACGGCCGCACCCTGGCTGACTACAACATCCAGAAGGAGTCCACGCTGCACCTGGTGCTGCGCCTGCGCGGTGGCATGCAGATCTTTGTCAAGACGCTGACCGGCAAGACCATCACCCTGGAGGTGGAGAGCAGTGATACCATCGAGAACGTAAAGAGCAAGATCCAGGACAAGGAGGGTGAGTGACACAGCAGCGCCCTGTGATGGCATGTGTCGGATGATGGGGGTTGGCACCAAGCCGGACAATTGTGCATGTTGCAGTGTGCATCCTGCGTGCCTCCCCTGTAATTCAGTCATACTGTTTACAGCTGTTGTCTGCAGAAGCATTGGTTGTCTGCTGCACTACCGTTGCTTGAACTGTGTGCTGCCTGCTTGCTGTAGCTGCTTACGCCGTCATTTCTTGTGAACTCGGCTGCTGACATCTTTGCCTTTTGTTGTGTATTATCTGCAGGCATCCCCCCTGACCAGCAGCGCCTGATCTTTGCCGGCAAGCAGCTGGAGGATGGCCGCACCCTGGCTGACTACAACATCCAGAAGGAGTCCACGCTACACCTGGTGCTGCGCCTGCGCGGTGGCATGCAGATCTTTGTCAAGACGCTGACCGGCAAGACCATCACTCTTGAGGTGGAGAGCAGCGACACCATCGAGAACGTGAAGAGCAAGATTCAGGACAAGGAGGGTGAGTGATACAGCAGGGCTCTGATGGTATGTGTCGGATGGTTGGGGCATTAGGCAGAAGAACTGTGCGTGTTGCAGCGTGTGTCCTGCGCTGTTCCTTGAAACATTGGTAATGCCGGTGACAGCGGCTGTCTGCAGAAGCATCAATTTAACTGCTGCATCACTGTCGCTAGAACTGTGTGCTGCTTACTTGCAGTGGCTGCTTACGTCGTCACCCTTGTTGTGAACTCAGCTTCTGACATCTTTGCCTTGGGTTGTTTGTTGTCTGCAGGCATCCCCCCTGACCAGCAGCGCCTGATCTTTGCCGGCAAGCAGCTGGAGGATGGCCGCACCCTGGCTGACTACAACATCCAGAAGGAGTCCACGCTGCACCTGGTGCTGCGCCTGCGCGGTGGCCAGTAAAGCTGGTACAGCAGCAGACGCTGTGGCTAGCTTCTCATGTTCGTCTAGCAGCGGCTGGGTGAATATGGGACTGTTGCACAGCAGTTGCACAGCAACGGCTGTGTATACTATGGTGTTTCAAGGAAGGTAGCAGTTAGTACCCTCCGCAGCCATTTTTGAGCGCTTGCGGTGGGTTTGAAGTGGTTGCTTGCGGGACTGCTTTGTAACAGAATGTGACTGAGTATGTGTCTGTTGGAAAGTTGGGAGTTGTGTGGGAATATTGGTGGATCAGGCTTCAGAAACCAGCACCCAGCGAGCAATCAGGAGATCATTTTGAAGGTGTGTAACAGCAGCAGGACGGTGGCAGGAAAGCAAACATCACATGACGCAGGCGGCAGTCAACACTTGTCAAAGGATGAGAATGAACAGAAGTGGGCATCGTCATTTAATACACAATCACAGCTGGCATGTGATGATCACTGATGAAATGATTTCAGAGGGTACCAGTGCGTCAGTACGTCCGGCGGGACGTTAAACACGTGGCGCAGTGGTGATGACGGACGAACAGTGGCCGAAAGGTTGCAGGTTCGATTCTGAGCCTAAGCAGTATGTCTCTGGACTCAGGGATACAGTCGGCGAAAGCCGAAGGAAGGATGCTGCTAATGTCCTCGCGACTCTCCGCAGGACTCCGTCGATTGCTGGCTATATACACACCGGCCCTGCTAGGTATGCAGTCCACCGTATGGGGTGATTCCCACATGCTGCCTAGGAAGGGGTGTAAGGGTCTGGGTGATCTACCTTACACCGAAAATAGAGAGAATAATCAGTCTGCTTTCCGCCTCCCCAGTGGGTGAGGCGCGGTTGCCGATGCCGAAAGGTATGGCTTACAAGGATTGATTATTATTATTAGTACGTCCCGGACGTGGTACGCAGTACGTGGCCTTGTCAGGGCCAGTACGTAGTGGCAGTACGCTGCTGCTGCCGAGCTCCGGCAAGTGCTGCTGGCCTGTGCCACGCTTACAGACTGTTAATGTATTTTCAAGGTTGATCTATATATGTATTTTACACCTGCTTGGTTGTTGAAACCGCTCTAGGGCAACGTATACGCAGTCACAAGGCCTAACTGGACCTGCAGGTGCCAAGGTTCATGCTGTCTGCACTGCAGTGCACGTGCTAGCTGCTAAGTCACGGTTAGCTGGCATGATATCTGTTTTTTGCAACATACTTTCATCGCTATCAATACGCAATACTACAACAGTTACCCCTTCGAAGCCAATTGATACCTGACGAGTGCAGAATGTCAGTGCTCCGGCAAGGCAGCTTGCCTGCGTCCGCGCCGCACGGTGCTACCTGTCAAAACAATGACAGCAACATATTCGACGAAGCACAGGAAATCTTAAGTTGTTTGGCACTCTTCTGTGTGCAGTAGATTACCTTGGTACTGTTATAACCGTGGTCAGCAAGCCCTGGTGCACGCTGCAGCACTGGTTCACGTACTCCCACTACGTACTCGAAAAGTATGCGTACTACGTACGTACGATACGTAGTACGTGCCCAAAATGAACGTACTGGTACTCTCTTTCATTGAAATTAGCAAGCCAAGTTGGGGTGCATCTGGATATCACGCCTCTGTACATGACTGCTGTCCATTTCGTACATTTAGGCTGCGATAAATCACGCTTAATATCAGAGTAACGGCAAGAATTAAAGCACCGCCTGCTGGACACGTGCATTTGGCGATCCTCAGCAGAAGATGTGCCAATGTATGTCCCAACTACAACGCGCCACGGGTGCGAACTAGATAACGCACTGGCGTGAGAGTCAAACAGATATATATTTGCTACACACGTCGATAGTGGGACAGCGGGGATCGAGCTGGTTCAGTGTTTGAGTGTGTACAACCACGCCAGTGACACAGTGGCCACAACGCAAGCAACTGCTTGGCTGCTACCGGTGCTTTTCAGTGCCAGGGTGTGGCGTACATGTGAACGCGTCGCAACTTTTAAATGGTGTGAGGCTACCCGTGGGCTGCAGCGCACACTGGGTGTGTTCGCTCGAACTGCGGCCTTTGCTTGCTGCTATAGTTGTGCACGACTGTTGGAAACATATATCACCACTCCAGCTTAAGACAAGCACCAGGAGTACAGCAGGCCTTGCGTGTGCAGGACAGGCAGCAGGTAGGTCACTGCGGAGCTACCTTACCCTATTGTGAGGAGAGCACCTGAGGAGTTCAACTGTGCGTATTGCAGCGTTGTATGGGAGACATAACCTATCCCTCTCCCGATTGCAGGGCATACGCTGTGCAGAGTGCGTCTGCAGCTGCAGCCATGCCAAGCACCAAGCAGCAGCAGCGCCGCAGGAAAGCGAAGAAGCCTGGCACACATGCCAGTGCAAAGCAGAAAGAGATGAAACTGAATGGCAATCAGTACGTGCACAAGTGCCTCTTAATGGAGCTGCAGATGGCTGCACACCAGCAGCAGCTGCAGGAGGCAGAAGCACAGCTGCTCACTGCAGGCACTAGAGAGCAGGTGCGACTGTGCAGTGGTGTGGTTCCAAGCCGTGGGCATTGTGCCTTGATGACTAAAGCGTTGTATCACATGCTGCGCTTGCATTTGCCACGACCAGAAAGCCATGCCCACGCCGCGTAGCTACCGGTTCTGACGCAGCAGCTGCAGCAGCAGTAGCTCTGCATGCTCATCAGCACCAGACTGCCCCTGCACGTTGATGTGTAAAGGCAAGCAGCAGCTGCTACAACTGTAGGACGTGAATTGCTGCAAGACGGCACTCTGTTATGTTTCATTCTCAGCTGCTGTGACCAGGGCGGTACCTTGCTCTCCTTGCTGGTGTGAACATGCTGCGTGTAGGTGCTCATAGATATGGTCATGCACCAGGATCTAGTGCTGAGTCACATCAGGCAGCAGCAGCGCCTCCAACCACCGCCACTGCAGCAGCAAGCTCAACCTCGGCCACAGCAGCAGCAGCAGCAGCCTGATGCAACATTAGCTCAATATCAGAGTCCTGCAATTGCTGGATGCGCTGCAGCGAGCAGCTACCAAGCTGACGTGTCACATGACGGCGCAAGCAGCAGCTGCAGCCGCACTGCGAGTAACGAGGTACCAGCAGCAACAGCAGCAGCAGCAGGGCCTGATGGTGCCGGCAGATGCAGCTATGTGGCGAGCTTGCTGCACAACTCAACAGCAGAGCACCTGCAGTGCGTGCTTACATGGAGCTGCAGTGACTGGCAGAACTACTGGCGGGTGAGGCCCAAGCACGAATGATGCACATTGCTGCTGCTGCTGCTGTGTATAGTACGAGCGTTTGAAGGCTCCCTGTCTACAGCCATAAGTTGTATCACATCATTGCTGCTGCTTTTCTACTTTGTTCGAGCGTGTGAACCTATTCGTTCACAGCCATGGCTTTCATCACATCATCGCAGACGGCACAGAAGTGACCGCCCACAGCATTCATGACCTGGCACTAAAGCAGCCGGCAGATGCAGCGCACTCAACCAATCCTCAAGCCTCTAATCCTGCTGCTAATGCTATTGCTACTCCTGTGCATGCAGTCAGCATACACCCGGCTCGCAGTGCTGCTTGAAGCAGCAACCCAAGAGGTATCAGAGGGAGCTGCAACACAGCAGTCTCTTGCAGGCACTACTACAGGCTACCTTTACACCACTAGCCACTGCCCACAAGTACAACAGCCTGTCCCAGCAGATGCAGCAGCAGCAGCGGCAGCAGTAGCAGCAGCAGGGTTTGGGCCCCACATGCTGCAGCTGTCAGAAGTTGTGGATGAGGTAGAGACGCTTACTTTCCTAGCTGAGATACACAACCACCTGCCGATGTTCCAGTCAGCGGTGTATAACTTGGACACAGGGGAGCGGGGGGCACCAACGCCGCAGCACAGGATGCACGTTGCACGGCGCCTGCAGCTCACACCGTGGCAGGTGAGGATATAGAAGCATTTGTAAAGCGTTAGATTGGCAGATGACAATGTAACATGTTCGCCCACACCAAGGCCGCAGCACAGGATGCATGTTGCTCGGCGGCGGCAGCTCACAACCTGGCAGGTGAGGGTTCAGGAAGTTTGCCCAACTGTTATACTGTTGAAGGACAATGTAACATGTCACAGCGGTTGCTTGCTGGCCAGAGGGACATCATTGGAGCAGCACAGGATGAACGTTGCCTGGCGGCTGCAGCTCACACCCTGGCAGGTGGGGGTTTTGACAAGTTTGACCAATTTATATACTGTTATATGACATTGTAAAGGTTGAGACAAAAGTAAACACAATACCGTTTTTGCCGTCGAAGAAGAAGAGGTTTGTTACAGGGGTGGGCAAGCTATCGCCCTAGAGCGAGTCACTTGCCCCTCTTTCAGCTCACATATCATGAGAACCCGATAGCAAGCCACAAGATTCAACCAAAGTAAAACTCCAGAGGCATCGTGCAGCCCCTACCTCCCCATAAACCAACAAGTACATGCAGTGCAGCATGTGCCGTCGAAGAGGTTTGTTACAGGGGTGGGCAAGCTATCGCCCTAGAGCGAGTCACTTGCCCCTCTTTCAGCCGTCAAAGTCTCAGTGTTACTTCAAAGAGCTCGGTGTTTTGTATCGATAATACATATGACAGGGCAATTTGTGCTAGCCGTTCCAATGGCATAGTGGTAGCGTGTTGGCGTGTGATCCCTGTGAACGCACGTTCAATTCCTGCTGCTCTCATACAGTAAAACTCACGCGCGCGCCTTAGCCTTAGCCTTAGCCTTAGCCGTCAGCCGCAGCCGCAGCAGTAAATCAAGAGCCCTTTCCTTTTGCTGCAGTGCCATGCCTGCAGTTTTGACTGCATGTCCCTGGTGTGTGTGGGGGGCTGATGCTTGTGTTCTGCTGTGGTTTTGCTGTGCTGGTGCCTGTGCTGTTTGCTGTGCTGTTGCTTTTGGGCTGGCATCTGCTGCTTGAGGGTGTTGTAGGCACAGCAGTGCATGCAGGGCAGAAGTACATCATTCATAGGTTCCAGGATGGGGCTGCTCAGGATAGTTGGCAAGCTGCCTGCTCTTGCAGTTGCTGTGTGTCTTTTGCATGCAAAAAGATACATTTTCAGGCCATCTTCATGCTGCTGGTGATGGCAGTTTCTATGATGTGCTGGCCATGATGGAGGGAACAGTTTCAGCTGTGCAGCCAGGATCTCGAAGTAGACATGCATGACATTGCTGCCCTGGCTGGGATTCAGATTTAGTGATTGTTTGATGTGTTTGCTGTTCCAGTCTTGCTGTGAAACACCCAAATTTACCATTACTTTTGTCTCAACCTTTAACATGTTACAATGGTTGCTTGCTGGCCAGAGGGACACCAACGCCGCAGCATAGGATGCACGTTGCCCGGCGGCTTTAGCTCACACCCTGGCAGGTGGGAGTTTGGGAGTGGTGTAATACTGTTGTTCTGTCAGATGACGATGTAACATCTTATATATTATAAAACTAACTTTCAGGTACTGTTTTTGGAAGAAAGCAGGCGCGTTGGGCAGTGGCAGGCCGCCAGCACGACTCATTGTAAACAGCTAAATTAGGGGCATCATCTGTGAAGGCCTGGGGGCAGGCGGAGGGCCCTGGTGGGAGAAAGGGCAGCAGTAGACCCTTCAGAAGCCTTGGCTCCAAGAAGCCAGTAGGGCCAAGAAGCCACTCTGATGTGCACCATGTCATGGACCTTACACCCTCAAGCGCCCAACAACATACAAACGATCGAGAGCATCAAAGACAGGCAGAGGACCCTGCGCGCTATCAATCAGGTAAGGCACGTGGCGTATTTGCTGTAGGTCTTGCTGGGCTTCAAGCTAAGCTCTGGGAAGATGCTGGGATGCTGGGAATGAACTGATGCTGAAACTGACTGACTGCTTGACCGCCTGTCTGCTTCTGCAGCGTATCTTTCACCACAGGCCCCTGCAGGAGCAGATGCAAGAGCCCGTCCCGCCAGCTTGCAGCAGCAGTTCATGCAGCGCATGCAGCAAACCCAACCGCAAGACTCTTTGCTGGACCCCTTGCTTGCAGCAGCAGGGGACCGCCTGCGTGCTCAGAATGCAGCCCGTCAGCAGCGTCACAGGGCCGCCCAAACCCAGCAGCGTGCACAGGCCACAGCGGCCAGGCGTCGGCGTCGTCAGTCAGCAGCAGCAGCAGCAGCAGCATCGCAGCCTGCAGCTGCAGGTGGGGGGGATGGTGCCCATCCTGCCCCTCAGCGTGCAGCTGCAGGTGAGGGGGGTGGACCCCAGCCTGCCCCAGAGCCTGCCCCGCAGCCTGCACCTGATGCACAGCGTGACCCCTCGCGGGAGGCGCTCCTGTGGTCCCAGTTGGAACTGTCCCAGGTGCCTTTGGCGCAGGTGCAGCTCATCATGCAGCAGCATGGGGCCACTGGGTCCATGTCGTTGCTGCAGGCGCAGCAAATTCATTGGGGGCATCGACAGCGTCAGGCCGATGGAGTGGATGTCAACCTTTGATGAGGGCGCTGAGCAACGGGAGTATTTGAGTGCAGATGGGATCGTGGGGGAGGGGGGTGGGGGGTTGTATCCAACTGAATTTTTAAACAGTTTGAATTTCTCGGGAGTGCCCCCTCACAAGTTGTCGTTGCGGGTGGGGTGCCCCATAATTTTGCTGAGGAACTTGAGTGGCGGGCTTGCTAATGGTACCCGCTTGATTGTCACACGGTTGGGAGACCGTGTTATTGAGGCAAGGGTTGCCACAGGTCCCTCCAAGGGTGAGGTTGTGTGTATACCACGCCTTGGTATTACCCCTTCAGACTCAAGTATGCCATTCACCTTGCGTAGGTTGCAATTCCCCGTCAGGCCTGCTTTTGCCATGACTATCAACAAATCACAGGGTCAAACCTTGAAGATGGTTGGGGCGTACTTGCCGAAATCAGTCTTTTGTCATGGACAGTTGTATGTGGCTCTGTCCCGTGTTGGGAGTAAACAAGCTGTGCGTGTGTTGGTTGAAGGGGGTTGGGTGAATCAGGGGGAGTTTGACAATGTGCCTGAAGGATTGTACACTGCCAATGTGGTTTACCGTGAAGTGTTGACGTGACAGGCCCAACCACTCATGTGGGGATGCCTTATAGGTTGTGTTGGGCCGAGTCCAACCACAAACGTTGGGATGTGCAGCACTGTAGCGGTATGGTCGTGGTTAGCCTGATGTAAATATCAAACTTGCTCACATGTCTGCATGGCCGTGGCATCGCCACGGGTTGCCCACTAGTAGCAGATGGAGACGGCCAGCTGCCACAGCAAGTGGCACCAGGCAGCTGGACATGCTGGCGCCAACAGCTGTAGGAGATTGTTCTGGACTCCGCTGCATACTATGCAGATCCAATCTGCTGAGCAGCAGATGGATTGCCAAACTGATGCATAGCAGATGCAGATGGGCAGCTGCCACAGCAAGTGGCACCAAATAGCTGGACATGCTGGCAGTGACAGCAGCAGGACAAGTGCAAGACACCAGAAGATTATTTGCCAAAGTGCATATGCCAGCATAGCAGATGCAGAGGGTCAGCTGCAACGGCAAGTGGCACCGGACAGCTGGACATGCGGGCGCCGCGCTGTGGCACAGCAGTACGAAACGGATGACCATAGCAACGGCATGCCGAGGGCAGCAGTATCTTGGATGCAGATCACAAGATGGACAGCTGCCAGCTGTGGCACAGCTGCGTGTGCCTGTATCTATGGAGTCTGCATGAGTAGTGTCACCAGTGACATCACCAGTGGCATGTGCAGGGGGGTGTACTACAGGTAGTACAGGTGTTTATCTGCTGTAAATACGTGCACGTGCCCTCCAGTGCCGCTACATTCCTTCAAGGAAGCTTGATGGCATCAAATTGCAGCAGCCAGCCCAGTGGGCGTGCTGGCAGTGGCAGCAGCGCAGACTACTGGCAGCTTTAGCCATGCTGCCTGCATGATGCTATATGTCGTCAGCTGCGCTGGCACTGCAGCGCTGACGCTGCAGATGCCTGCATCTGCTAAGCTGGCACCAGCGGGAGCCGTCCGCTGATGTCCTTAAATTTCTCAGAGAGGCTGCTGCTGCCACTGCCACAGCGATTACGACAGCACTCGTTGTGTGATATCAAATGTATGGCTGGATGTATGGCTCAGATCTGGCTGGCTTTTGAGAGTATCGTAAAACAGACGACGGTTGTACACGGTATCGAGTCTGTCTATCAAAGTCCGTGCAACTTGCACGGGCCGCGCTAGCGTGGTGATGCCGGCAGTTGTTCGCAACGGCAGTGCCCCGGGGAACAGCCGCCTACAGGTTGAGCGCTACTAGCGATGATAGTATCGAATACTATCCTGGCATCCAGAAGCTCGCATACTGGACCGTAAAAGCAATACCAGCACCCAAGTGACTGTAAGGAAGTACTGTTACACGGTCATATACAACTTTAGTATATTAGCTCTGCCAGCATGGTGTATGTTCATCATCATCATCATCATCAAATTACCAGATCAAGCCATAGCATCAACAGCATATCATCAGCATGGTGTATGTTGTAGTATAAAGGATTGCAGGACGCCAGATTGAAGATCATGCAGCAAAATGCAGCTCTCGCATGTTGTACACGTCATCACGGTTAAGGACAGGCGCCCTGCTGCCGTGACCACACACCAAAACTTAGCTCTACAAGTTTTACACCAGCGTTCTCAACCAGCGCCTAATCAAGTTTGCAGAAGGCGGGCTACAGACTGACTGCTCAACACGGCAGCAGCAGCAGCAACAGCCGGCACAACAGCAGCAGCAGCAGCAGAAACGCCGCTGCTGCATGAGAGCCAGAACGGCTTTCGTCCTAAGCGCAGCTGTGCCGACCACCAGAGCGTGCTAAGTGAGGTGTTGGGTGGGCGGAAAGCTGAAGGGAAGGATTCTTTTGTGCTGTTTGTTGACAATTACAAGGCTTTTCCGACAGTGTGGCTTGATGGGCTCTTCCAAAAACTGTGGGATAAGGGTGTGCGTGGGAAGATGTTCCGTGTGCTTTACAACCTGTATCAGGGTGCTCGCTGCGTGGTGTCCCACGAAGGCCACGTCACTGACAGCTTCACATGTGACCTTGGTCTGCATGAGGGTGATGTTATCTCCCCAACACTGTACCTGTACTTCATCGATGATCTGCTGCATGAGGTGCATGCAAAGCACCCTGGAATCACTTTGATGGGCCCTAGTGATGAACCGGCTGGTCAGGTTGTGGCAGCCGTGCAGGCTGATGATTTTGTTGCTGTGTGCGGATCCCTGGCTGAGGTTCAGGCTGTTGCTGCAACAGTTTATGATTACAGTTGTAAGTGGCGTTTCGAACTGAATAGCTCCAAATCTGCTGTCATGCACGCGTCACCAGGTAGGCAGCCCAGCCAGTTGGCTGCTTCTGGCATTGTTTGGAATGGTGTTCCCGTGCCTGTTGTGCCAGAGTACTGCTACCTTGGCTGGTGGTTCAACAATGTTTGCAATTGGAACACGCACTTTGAGAAGATGTTGGCAAAGTGCATCATTTGAAGGGTGGGCTCATGCTAATCTGGAAGAGCCGGCAAATCAGTGTGGAAGTCAAGCATATCATTTTGCTGACATGCATTCGCCCAATTGTTGAGTATGGCAGTGAGGTCTGGTTCCCGTCAACTACAAGGCAGTTACAATAGATTGACAAAGTGCAGACTGACATCATTAAATGCGCAATGCAAAGAGCGTCCTTGCTCCTCGATTTTGCTGGCTGAATGGGGTGTGAAGCCATTGCACATGTGGCTTCATCAGAGGGCAATGGAGTATTACTTTAGGGTTCAACGATTGCAGGATTCCAGGCTGCCACGTCAGGTATTTTCTGCTGAGTGGAAGCGCCCCAGTGGTGCTGTTGCAGTAACACCGTGGCATAAGTATGTGCAGAGTTTGTTGTGAAAGTATGGTGTGGATGTTGCAGCGGCGGCTGATCGCGCTAGTGCATGCAAGAGTCACATCAGCTGTCAGGTCAAGAAGTTGCATGCCGATAGAATTGCTTGTGAATCACTGCAACACTCTGCTTTGAGCCGTTGAGTCATGCATGTTCACCCTACGCATGCTGATGCCATGCGCTTCAAACGGGCCCAGGCCATTTTTGTGTGCTGGTGCGCCAACACGTGGCGTTGAGTTGCTGATGCGTGTTCGCATGGGATGTCTTTGTGTGCACGAGCGTACCAGTCGTTATGGGGGTAGCAGAGCAGATTCTAATACAGCGTGTCCTGCTTGTGGTCAGAATGTTGAGTCTTTGTCACATCTGATGTTTGATTGTCCTGCCACTTCTGCTCAAAGAGAAACTATGTTGGATGAGATTCGGTCTGTTTTGCAACAGACAGTTGCTGGTGGCGCTGGAAAATTGCGCAATGTATTGTAACAGGAACTGTTACTATCCATGTAGTGGACGATTAGACATTACTCTTGTGACTCACATGTCCGTGTGAGACACACGGCAGTCAATGTGACATTGTACTGCCATGTTAGAACTACGCGGGCCTTGCGACGTAGGCGGTCTACAACAGCTTACGCTGGGCCTCAGGCTGATCATTGGTTAACAAACCTCCTTTTGAATACGCTTCCACTACGCGTCTTATACCCAGTGCCGCTACATGTATTGTCATTGACTGATGCATCGACCAAGTTGTTGCGTTTTGTTTCTGATGATGTTTGGGGTAGCAAGGGGGTTTGCCGACTGGTGTCTAGGAGCATTGCTGCGTATCTTGTGAAAGCTTGGGATGTGCGTAGTTGCAAACATAATGGAGCGGTGCTCCCTCTTTCTTCCACCCCGGGGGGGCGCGGGGCCGATGGCGTTGATGCTATGGCTTGATCTGGTAATTTGATGATGATGATGACGCTGCAGGCTGTGATTGCGCACCTGGCAAAAAGCGACCTGTGCATGCTGGCTGTGATTGCTATGTAAACAGTGACACTGTATGGTACAAATTCGCCTTCCCAGCCCATCATCATCGTCGCCTTCCCAGCCCATATGCAATGCATGTGATCACCTTTTAAGAACACCCATCAAATCACATACAACATGCAGGACGGCCATGCTACTATGAGTCATGCTCTGCACAGACGTTGTCATGAATGTTCTGCATGACAGCTGTCGGTCTGCCTACACTGGACTGAGCCTAAGCTGATGAAACCAAATTTTTTCTGATCACGTCATGTCTACATGGTAACACGATGCACAGCAGCCCTCCTTCTCCCAGCACTTCACTCCAGCACTATCACCTCATCATCATCATCAGGCTGCGTATCAAGCACGATAACCTCAGCACCAACACGGCCCTGCTGAACACCAGCTGTGCCTGTAATACCTTCTGTTCGGCATGGCGCCCCTGCTGCCGCTGCTGCTGCTGTTGGTCGCGCAGCAGACTGCAGCGGGGCTGACTGCGGAATGCAGCAGCCACAGCTGTCATGAAACAGAACACTGCATAACAGGCACTTCCCACGCATCAAACGTGGTTCAGTGTTGGGTTCAATGCAGGGATCTGTTTATCCTGATACAGTGCTTTAACTGCCATCACGCCAATCCCAAACATGCCAATAAAGCCGCACTTGGTGCAGTTGGTCTCCACAGTCACACGTGTCGACTGCTGTGCGTAGTAATCCCACCGCAGGATTACATCATGCGCAGTAATCCCTCGGCAGAACTACACCATGCCGTCAGCCGTGTCCTTGCTCATTGTGACGTCCTTTGGCGCATCGACAACCTCAGTAGGCTTGCCTATAGCGACTTTGCCGTCTGTGGGGTGTGCGGCGTAGCCACGTGCGCTGTCGTCGTCTGCGTGGTGAATTGACGGCTCCTCGACAATCTCCTGCAAGTGAAAAACGGTGGCAGCAGCAGTAGCAGCGTGAGGCCATCTTCATCAACTAGTCGCTAGCATGATGCTGATGTTCAAAACAGCAGGCGAGCGCGCGCTGTCATTGTCTGCGTGGTGAATTGATGGCTCCTCGACGATCTCCTGCAAGTGGAATCACAGCAGCAGCAGCAGCAGGTTGTTCAGACACACTGTGGCCAATCTGCCTCAAGACGATCAGAACAGATAGGTCATGCAAGTGGAATCACAGCAGCAGCAAGCAGCAGCAGCAGCAGGTTGTTCAGACATACTGCGGCCATTCTGTCGCAAGGCGATCAGGACAGATAGGTCCCGAGCAAAGCAAACCTGGGGTCGAAAGCAGCCAGCAACAGATAGCAGGCGCTAGATTGCTAAGCACGTCATTTGAAACCCTATATAACACAGTAACATAACACACAACAGCGCCCACCTCTGGCTGGGCCGCCTCATGTGGAACGATCATGTTGAGCGCAAACGCCACGATCGCGCCCACACAGAAGCCTGTGTCCAGGATCAGCAGCACCGCAGTGCGTACGCTCTGCAGGGACTGGTTGGCTCCAAGTCCGGGGTCGGGCCACAGAGCGTTCTTGGACCACTGAGGCACCATGCTGACGCCCATGCCGAATGCGAGGGCGCAGGAGACGATGAAGCGGTTGCGGCGGCTGAAGCCCTCACCGAGCATCAGGATCTGCAGGAGGTACAGTAGCAGCACTCTGTCAATGGACTGCAAGTCAGGCGAAGTAGATTGCTGCGGTTGTGTTGTGATGGAAAGCGGTCAAGGGTTGTGCTGCAGGTCTTGCAATGCACATTTGGAGTTGCTGCCCATGGGCGGCCATCAGCAGCAGCAGCACCAGCAGAATCCAGCAGAAACATCAGCAGCAGCTAGCTTACCTTGATACCAGCCACCAGCACGCAAGCGAACAGGAAGCTTGTTGCTCCTCCCAGAACGCACTGCGGGATGCTCAGCACCAGGCCACCAAACTTGCCGATCAGTCCAAACAGGAACAGCCAGCCTGCTCCTGCGTAGCCAGCGTGCCGACTGGCCACGTTGGTCAGGGCAATGACACCATTGTTCTGCGCAGCACAGGACCAAATGCAGAGAACGTGTCAGTGCTGTGCGTTGCAAAACATTATCAGCCAGGCTGTTCGTGTGCATACTTGGCATGCCTTCTGGCCACAGTAGTCGGCACAATACTGCCGTTGTGCGAAGAACAAGGGAGAGAAAGTGCATGTCAGCATGTGAGGCAAGAAACATCAAGCTAACCTTACGCGCTGCCCCTACTGCTGCCGCTGCTGCCACCACACTCGAATATGCAAGACAAGACAGCTGTGGTTGCTGACAAACGAATCTAGAGACAATCTATGTCAGGCTGTTGCCGGCTGCTGCATCACTGACATCATAAAGAAAGCAACAATGTTAATATTGCGGTCACTGGCAATTAACATCTGCAGCTCACCTGGGCAAAGGTGGTGAGGGGCAGTGAGCCAGCCAGGGCAGAGAACAGCCCAGAAATGCCATCTGCAGGCCAGCAAAGTTGGCAGCATGAAAGCTGTTGATAAGAAATCAGGTGCTCATCGGATGATGTTTTCAAGGACAGCAGCATCAGGTCTGAAACACTCTGCAGTAGTGCTGCACACACAGAGCCACAATGCACGGCGTCTATTGCTTTCCTCCTTGCTTTGCGCCTTAGGTACTGATGCTTGTCACGATGCAACATCCAGCTGCTGAAGTACTCACCGTTGAGCATGCCACCCTTGATGCGCCAGCAGCTGTGACATAATCCACTGCCACAACTACGCTACGGCATAATCCCCACCCTTTTGTCACTGGATTACTCACCGTTGAGCATGCCGCCCTTGATGCGCCTGTTGTGGTGGAGACCGTCAGCATCAAGACGAGACAGCTCCTCTGTGGCTGTGACGTCACCGACAGTCTCGACTGAAGTGATGCTGAACACAATGAGCAGCGGCAGTATAGCCGGCGGATAAAACCCTACAGCAGCAGCAAAGAATTGCTTTGTCAGTGGCTGTGACGTCACCAACAGTCTCGACTGAAGTGATGCTGAACACAATGAGCAGCGGCAGTATAGCCGGCGGATAGAACCCTACAGCAGCAGCAGCAGCAGCAGCACAGAAAGAAGTGAATGCAGAACTCTCGTTCAACACGCTGTGAACAAATGCATACATGCGCAGCCACAACACACAGAGCCGGAGCAGTGAATGCCGCCTGCGCACCACTTGAATGCATTTTGCACAATACATACATGCGCTGGTACAACACACAGCGCCCCAAGTCCTGCTGCTTAGGGTTTTTAGCTCACATAGTGGGAAGCGCTCGACCCAGAGGAAGGTGCTGGCAGCAGTTCAAAGTGCAAATTTCACATACCTAAAAATGTTGGGCTGCTACGACATATAGAGCCTGAAGTGGTACTGCAGAGATGCATAAGCTCACCTAGCGGGAAGCGCTTGACCCAGAGGAAGGTGATGGCAGGGGAGCGAGCCAGGATCTCGCCAGTGATCATGCGCTTGCCGTCGATCTGCAGTGCAGTGTAAAAGGAATGCACTGTTGTCGAGTGTGTGCATTTGCAGGTGCATTTGCCTCATCTGTACAACATCGGCATCAATGTAGCTGCAGCGCTCATACCAACCAGCTAACATCCTGCTTCGCAGCGGCTTTGATCATGTGTCTGTCAAAAGATGTGATACGACAATCAACACTCACCTGGACTGCAGCGGAGATGGCAGTGCCGAAGAACAGCGCCAGCACCAGGCTCGCGTTGCGCATGAAGGGACTGCCAAAGATCTCAATGATGATAATCGTGCTGAAAGTGAGGAAGCCCATGCCGATGTAGGCGGGGCTGCCTGCATGTACATGCGTTAAATGCGGCACAACACAAGACAGTCACTGACAGTGCTCAACAATGCCCAGGTCACATCTTGGTAATGTTGATTAGGCTAAAGGAGAGGGAAAATGTGTTTTGCCAGTGGCCACATGCCTGCACCTGCAGCCTGGCAGCCACAATAATTGCATATCTTATATGTATGAAATTGAACTGCAAAAGCTGCTTCATCGACCAGCACCACTGCTCACCGAACGGCAGCTTGATGTCTCCGTTGTCAGCGCACAGCGGTGCCGTCATTGCGTTGTAGCAGGGCCCAGTCATCGTGCTGCCGTCAAGCATGGTGATGGCGCAGTTGGGTGACGGCTTGGGCAGGTGCAGGTAGTTCTCACTGTTAGGGTTTGGCAGCAGCAGCAGCAGCAGCAGCACAATCTCAGTATGACCATGCAGTTGGGTGACGGCTTGGGCAGGTGCATGTAGTTCTCACTGTTTAGTTCAGCAGCAGCGGCAGCAGCGGCAGCAGCAATTGCATAAGTCCTTGATGCCGGGAGGTCATTGCAGTCACAGCTAATACAGTCACAGCGCACAGCCATGCCAGAGCGGTTGTACCCTTGGTGATGTTGCAAGCAAGGCTAGCTGCTGTAGAGGCACAAAGCATGCCAGAGATGCCTCGACTTTGTACATCTGTCAATACTGTACTACAAGCATCATCTGTGCGTATGACGCTGTACAGTCTGCGTCCGCTGCAGTTAACACGCGGGTAACTTCAACCTCCCAAACAACAAAGGAGATGCTGGGTACAATTATGAACACCCCATGAGCCGAATCGCTGGCTATCGGTTCGCTGGCTTGTGCTGGGGTCGGGTTTTAGACCCCAATGTAGTGTAACACACTGCCCACTCACCCGCAGAACACACCACCTCCCCAGTACTTGAATCCTGTGGCGATGAGCTTGGCTCCAATCTTCATAAAAGCAGCAGCAGCAGCAGCAGCGAAGAGATCAGCAGGTTGTTCAGACACTTGTGTGCACTGCAGAGAGGCACGCGCCCTCTGCCAGCAGCAGCAGCAGCAGCAGTAGCCTCGGCATTAAGGACGGCTGTGACACCTTCACTTTTTGTCAATCAGACTATCGGTGGTAGCTGTTGCTCCGGCAGTGCAACACATCAAAAATACGTGCTGTTGTTGCATTTGCAACTGTTATAAGGTGACATAATCATGTGTTGGTTATAAATCTCTTTCGAACAAAACGCACCAGGAAGATGGTTGTGCCGGTGACAATGGGCGGGAAGACCTTCTTAAGTCCCTTGGCAGGCATGAAGCTCAGAATGATGGGCCAAATCGCACACAGCGCTGCGGCAGCAGCAGCAGCAGCGGCAGCAGGAGTATGTCAAGGCTGTCTATTGACTGTTGGTGGCAGTAAAAGCAGTGCAAAGCGCAAACTGAGCTCTGTCATTCGTAGTGCATGCGCGTGGGTGCAATGCCTTAGCAGTCATCCGCAGCTGTCTCAGACGGAAGCCTGCTGTTGAGAGTCTACGTCACCGTGACAGAAGTTCCTACTGTACCACCGGCTGTTATCGTGGCAAAAGAAGCTGTGTCACAGCATACCTGTGGTTCCCAGCATCTTCCCAAATGCCTCTTCGAAGGAGTAACCCTGAGACATAAGGCTGCCAACGACGTTCTGGTACAAGGGCACGCTCGCAAAACTGACGCCCATGACGGAAAGCACGCCAGAACCCCACTGGAATGGGGTTTTGGGGATGCGCATTCCGAACACTTGGATGAAGGTAGTGATACCGCACACCAGCAGGGAGGCTTGGATGAGGTCTGTTGGTTTGACCAGCGTTGACCAGGATGATTTCGACCAGGGCAGCAGATAAGGGTTGCATGGTGTGTGGGCAGAGAGGAAGGGGGACAGCAGCAGGAGTGCAGGTGTTTCAGTGAGGTGCTTAGTGTGACACTGAGCAACATACACACGTATACATGCAGCATTAGTCACTGTGCTGCTGCGTGTTAGCTCTGCATGATAGCACCATGCTAGGAATATGTGCACAGCAGATGTGGCTGGTTGCAGTTTGGCGTCCCACTGTCATGGCCAGTACACAGTGGCCAAGCACCACCTGTACAGCAGGCTCTATACCAACACAACATGCTGATTATTGATGGTACTCACAGCTCTTTGTTGCAGTGTCTTCCCTGGGGGCCAGCAGACCAATCAGCAGCGGCGGTGTGACCAGTCCACCTGCCATTGCCAGTGCGTGCTGCAGTCCCATGATCATCGCGGGAAAGATGCCCAGCCACGCGTTGGGGCCGAAGAAAGGCGGTGCAGGCGATAGCCGGCTGTTGCAGAAGGGCCATCTCGGCTGCAGGACACAGGAACAGCAGCGGGCACGGGAACACATCAGAACTCGCAGAGACGCCAAGTCAGAAAGTTACGCGTATTGATACAGGCATGGTGGTAGATGCTTTGCATGGCTGACGCAGGCGCCAGACGCGACAGCTGGGTGCGTTGCGTCGCGTTTGCAACGAGGCAAACCCTAATTGCCGGACAGCTATGATGCAGCCGCTGCATGCACGAGCACTGCACAGAATTGTGCAATATGTGACTATCTTAATGCATTATGAGCCGGGCATGGCTATCGGCTGCAGAAAGGTACACCTCGCAAGCCTTCCAGTCCACGGGAGCCTGTCCTGCGGCATGCTTGTTGCGATGAGCGCTCACCATGCACAAAAAGCCATAGTCGAAGTCTCCAAGCACTGCAGTCTTGACTGCGGCCCCGGAAAGCTTCTTCTTCTTCCCCATCTTGTGATCGATCCCGTGCGAGGAGCTGAAAGATGCTCCAAAATAGTAGAGATGACTGAAGGAGCAAACGGAGATGAGACTGACGGATGGCCTTGCGGTACTGAGTGTATTGGGCACGTGGGTCACTGTTATGTAGATTGCCTTGGTCTTGGTAGTAGGGATCGTGAAGGTAATGCGCCGCCGTCCTTAGCTCGTAAGCCCAAGCCTTTACCGGTCGTGTTATGTTGCCATGTATGTTGCAAAGGTTCAGACACGTCGAACATAGCTGGTCTATCCGTAAGCAGGCGTCGTTCGGTCATGGATTACGCACGGCCATATCTTGCCCATTTGCATATCAACAGTTACGCCAGGGACGTAGCTGCAGCACTTCATCAAAACTTGTGGCAATGTGTGTTCGCTGGTCACCTGCATCGCTGCGACACTGGCAGTTCCGGCCACACCACTTGCTGCCAGTGGCACTCTGCACGGGTGTGCTTCATCATGTCTGCCACAGCAGGCAGCAACAGCTTAGTAGATTTCTGGGTGACCTGCGAAGTACTTCTTTTAAGCTGGCTGCAGGCACTAGTACTGCAGTACTGCAGCCAGAGGTTGATGCATGCCAGGCAGCTCACTGAGTCAGGTGGGCTTGCAAGGAATGTAGTGGTACTGGAAGGCACATGCACGCAAGTGAAGCGAAAACACCCCCCCTGCACATGCCACTGGTGACACTACCCATGCGGACTGGACTCCAAAGATACAGGTACACGTGGGCTTGTCTGCATTCGCATCTCTCCACCAATACACTGCCAGTGCACTGGCAGCGGCTGGCCTAGCGTGGCCGTGCCAGTGCGCTCATCATGTTACCCATTAAGCCAGTGCACTGTTAGTCTGTTAGGCATTATGGCATGATAATAACGGCAGACATTGTGTTCGACGGCTTCTGGTGCATGACATGTGTTACAGCAGCTCTCATATCTAGTCTGTGAGGCAATGGTTGCGGCAGCTTTGTTTGCACGCCAGCGCTGCTCCTGCTAGCAGGGCTGCCAGCAACAGTGCTTGCTGCAGTTACTGTAGCGGCCGAAACTGCAGCCTGTATTTCGCATGTTGGGATAAGCTAATTCAAGCATGGGGTGAAGTTGTACCGTTTCGCAGCAGCACTGTGAGTCCCTCACTGTACGTCACCTGCAGTAGCAGCAGCACCAGCAGCAGCAGCAGCAGCAAGCATGAAAGCAGCACTATCTTCTTGGTGACACACGCACAACGCAGGCTGCGGCAGGCAACACAGGCTGCATGCTTGTTCCAGTAGAGTGCTGATATATTCCGCTCTTTGACATTTTTCACATGGTTCCTCATTCCTGCAAGATGCGCATGTACAGCTGCTGCGGCTGCTGCAGCTGCTCGTGCTGTCAAACCGATGACGGTGCTTTCAGCTGAGTCAGCAGCACTGCTGGCAACCAACACGCAGTTACAGCAGAAGTTCCACTGCTGCGGCGCCGCGCTAGCATGGTGCTACAGCAGCAGCAGTGTCACGTCTGCTGTAAGTGCGTTGGTGCCAACTGTGATGCTGACTCAGCCGAGCTTATGCCATAAGCAGCAGTGCTGGCCGCCATGATGGCGCCATGCACTGGCAGTTCTCTTTCTTCCGCCCCGGTGGGGCGCGGGGCCGATGGCGTTGATGCTATGGCTTGATTGGGTAGTTTGATTATGATGATGCACTGTGCTGGCACGGTGATGGCAAGCTGCTTGAAGCCGTGTGCGATCGATGCAACAGCACGTGCACTCACCTTACACGTTGCTCTTTCTTGGCATGGTGGAGCATAGGCTGTGGCAGGCTTGCCTGCTTCTGATGCGTAAGCCTTGCAACTCCATACGCCGTAGCTGCCAGCTGCACAATTGTGCCTTGCAAGCTGTGCACACTGTGGCGTGACGGTCCAAAACACTGGAAAATCTGGCAACCAACGGGAAGTGTCAAAAGCGAAAGCTCGTATGAGCTTAAGACGTCGATTAAGTCCGCATTGCCTTCGATCGCCAGATTCAATGTGCTGCCAGCAGTGCTGCATCAGAGTGTGGTCACCAGCCGCCACACGCTTAAGCACATTTGATATGAGCGGAAATATACTAAGGAAGCATTTAAGAGTTATGCGTACGCACGAGGATGTGCGATACTAGCTCGGACAGGGAGTTTCGAAGTAGACTTCCCGCCTTGGAACGATGATCAGTTGCAGGACCCACCATGATTGTGCGTAAGCTGCCTATATAAACCTTTTATTTTGTGGAATATTTGCAACAGCAGCTCAGACTGACAAAACCCATCGCGCGGTATGGGCTTTGTGTCGATGATGCCATGCATGCATCGTCTCTGCCGCATCTTGTCGGCAGCACATAGTATTTGGATAACTTTGAAGTTTCTTGTTTGATTGTGTTGTACCGTCAGCTAGCAAGAGCCGGTTAACGCTAAAACTCCGCTGGACACGGTGGTGTGCTGCTCCTGTTGACGTATCAAGTGAGTGCACTTCACATAAAAGAGGTCTTGATGTACTTTACTCGACTAGCTGCATGCTATAGCTGCTGTTGAACAGCACGGTTATGTGAACCGGGTTTGCGTAGCAACCGAGGCTCTCTTCACTCTCTACATATACAAACGACGCAAAGTGCAAGATATTACCCGAACTGCAGTTGCGGTGGCAGCAGCATTGCTTTTGGCGCGCTGTAGGGGCAGTACAGGAGTATCGGTAGCAGCATGATGCGCGCAGGCACTGCTCGCCTAGCAGAGAATGTGGCATTTTAATACACTTTACGAATTAGGCGAAAGAGACACTGACGAAGTAACCTGGGCAGCACGTCGCGAGAGGCAACCCGCGCTCGCCAGCAGCACTAGCAGCAACAGCTTGAACTCGGAGGCAAAGTACGTCCAATTGAGCTGTAGCATTGCATCAATGCCAACAATTCATCACCATGTCAGGTTGACCGCACAAAAACAGCAGCAGCAGCAGCATTGACAGCAGCAGCAGCAGCAGCATCTCCTTTCCTGCAGCATGCATATGCACTCCTGCTGCTGCCGTGTACACTCACTGCATTCTTCTGCCCTCGCTCCCACCCCTCAAACCGCACTCCCACATCCCACACTTTTTACCATACTTGCCGTGTTGCTGCTGTTGTTCTTCTTGCATATTCTCCTTGCAGGACTAGCAGGCCCGGCTATCTCACTTGGTCAGCCGAAATGGCTGGCCATCAGGAGCCCGTCGTGATGCAAAAGCGCGGCAGTTCGGGGCTCAGCGCCACACTGGCCGCTGCAGGATTGGCAGACCCAGACATCCTGGCACTGGCACAGGTAGGCATAGCTCCGGCATAGATGTTATAAGGCACACAAATCATGGAGCAATGAAGTTGTATCAGCAGCAGGATTGTCAGGTGTGTGTGCCGCACACCACGGTGGTGACAGGACTGGTTGAACCCGATGTTCTCGCACTGGCACAGGTAAGCATGCGTGTCAGCAGGCTCAATGTTTGAATGTGGCCACCAGGAGCCTGTTATGATGCAAAAACGCGGCAGTTCAGGGCTTAGCGCCACACTGGCTGCTGCAGGATTGGCTGACCCGGACATCTTGGCACTGGCACAGGTAGGAACAGCTTCAGCATAGATGTTGGCAGGCACACAAATCACGGACGGATACACTTGCATCAGCAGCAGGATTGTCAGGTGTGTGTGCCGCACACCACGGTGGTGACAGGAGTGGTTGAACCCGATGATCTCGCACTGGCAAAGGTAAGCAGGCGTGTCAGCAGGCTCAATGTTTGAATGTGGCCACCAGGAGCCCGTCATGATGCAAAAGCGCGGCAGTTCAGGGCTCAGCGCCGCACTGGCTGCTGCAGGACTGGCTGACCCAGACATCTTGGCACTGGCACAGGTAGGCATAGCTCTTGCCATAGATGTTGGCAGTGTACAACTGAGTTGGAAACGCGGGTGGATAGACTTGTATCAGCAGCAGGATTGATGGGTAGCTGTTGACAGGCACACACATCACAACAGTCGTAAGGGCAGTGTACAATTGAGTTGGAAGCGCGGATGGATAGACGTGTATCAGCAGCAGGATTGGCAGGTGTGTGCATTTGTGGCAGGACTGGCTGACCCAGACATCCTGGCACTGGCACAGGTAGGCATAGCTCTGGCCTGGATGTTGGCAGTGTACAATTGAGTTAGGAATGCGGATGGATAGACTTGTATCAGCAGCAGGATTGACAGGTGTTGGAAGTGGTGGCAGGAAAGCCTGACCCAGACATCTTGGAACCGGCACAGGTAGGCATAGCTTCGGCCTAACCCTTGACAGGAACGCAAATCATGAAGGGAGAAAGTTGAATCAGTAGCAGGCTTGGCAGGTGTGTGCAGTGGTGGCAGGATTGGCTGACCCAGACATCTTGGCACTGTCACAGGTAGGCATGGCTTTGGCATTAATGTTGGCAGGCACACACATCATGGAGGGATAATTGTATATCAGCAGCAGGATTGACAGGTGTGTGCAGTGGTGGCAGGCCTGGCAGACCCAGACATCCTGGCACTGGCACAGGTAGGCATTGATATCGGCATAGATGTTGGCCAGGTACACAAATCATGGAGGGATAATTGTGTATCAGCAGCAGGATTGATGTTTATGTGCAGTGGTGGCAGGATTGGCCGACCCTGACATCCTGGCACTGGCACAGGTAGGCATAAGTGTTGGCGCAGATGTTTCCAGGCACAAATTATGGAGGGATAAACTTGCATCAGCAGCAGGTTTGACAGGTATGTGCAGTGGTGGCAGGATTGGCAGACCCAGACACCCTGGCACTGGTACAGGTAGGCATAGCTTCGGCACACATGTTGGCAGGCACACAAATCATGGAGATAAAAACTTGTATCAGCAGCAGGATTGTCAGGTGTGTGTGCCGCACACCACGGTGGTGACAGGACTGGTGAACCCGATGATCTCGCACTGGCACAGGTAAGCAGGCGTGTCAGCAGGCTTAACGTTTGAATGTGTGTGCATGTTGACTTCTTGCATTAAGTGTTGTTATCAGTGCTGGTAGTAGGCACTTTGAAGGTACTGCACAGCGCAGCAATGGTCACCTTGCTGCTGCTGCTGCTGCTGCTGCAATACCTTTGCCACCTGGATGCTACTGCAATGCACGTCCCTGCCGGCCCAACATGTTTGCTAAGGTCCCCTGGCGCAACTGCGCGGCTGCAGTTATGCCTGGGGACCTTGAGCAACCATGATAAGGCAGCAGGGATGTGCAGTGCAGTAGCATCCAGTTGACAGTAGCAGCAGCAGCAGGAAGTACACATGTGCCTCATATTCAACAGACTTTTGATGACAGTGTACAAAACTACAAAACGTACTGCTGTAATAGTGCACAAGATGAGCATGTATGCTCCAGTGGCACACTGCAGTTGTATGTCATAGCCAGCAGTGCAGCATGTGTAGTGGGCAGGATAGCCTGGGAATAAAGTAATTGCACTGTGTGTACTGCTGCAGTAACTGGTGCTTACAGGCCGCCCATGCAGTAGTGCTATGATGTAGACAACAGCTCTATGCATGCTGGGCAGAGCCAAAAACAGCAGCAGCAGAAGTATCGAGTCTTCATGCACTGTGCAATGCAGCACCACTTTTGCTGCAGTGTGCCTGCTTTAAGTACTGCAATGCATCTGCTGTCTCAAACAACACAGCTTCACAAAGCTGACACATAGCTTGTATCCTTGCTGCCTGCTGCTCCTTACTGCTGCTGCTGCTGCTGCACCCACGCGTCACCCTTTGCTACAGGAGGCTGACACACTCGTATACCACAGCAA
The DNA here is from genome assembly GCA_902809745.2 of Tetradesmus lagerheimii. Taxonomy (NCBI): domain Eukaryota; kingdom Viridiplantae; phylum Chlorophyta; class Chlorophyceae; order Sphaeropleales; family Scenedesmaceae; genus Tetradesmus; species Tetradesmus lagerheimii. Next base: position 23,529 of record CADDIJ020000311.1, on the reverse strand, counting down.
GATGGCTCAAGACGGCACCCCACTCAACTCATCTGCAGAGCCTGCAGCAGTACGCAAGACAGTAGGGCCACCAGCAGCACACAGCACAAGCCCTAGGCCCCACAGGAACAACCCTACCCCCAGCGGCAAGCCAGTTGTACTGCCTACAGCTGGCACTGGTTATGCAGGCAGGACAAGTCCTATCCCAGGCAAGGGACCGAGCCCGATCTACGGCAGCAAGCGCACTGTTAGTAACAGTTACGCGCTGTCGCTGAGCCGCAGCAACAGCAACGCAGGAAATAAGCTGGGATCTGCAGCGCCTAGCCGCAGCAACAGCAGCGCAGGCCTCAAGAGCAGCGAGACCAACAACAGCAGCGGCGCAGGCAACAAACCCAACGTCAACGCAACAGTGTCGGCGTACAACGCAGCATCGCGCAGCGGCAGCAGCGCTCTGCCGCGCAGCCGCAACAACAGCAACGCAGGATATGCTGTCAGCAGCAGCCCTAGCCGCAGCAACAGCGCTGCAGGCACCCGCAAGGCAGGCAACATCAGCAACTTCTCGATCCGTGCTGCTGGCGCCATTGGCAGCAAGATACCGAGCAGCAGCGCCCCGCGCGGCACCGTCAGCGCGTTTGCTGCTGCGTCAGGTGCCGGCGACAGCTCCTCATCCAAGGTTATCCTGCACAGCACCTTCAACATCGGCCACGACGGCCACGACGAGTCGATGGCACGATCAGCAAGCATGGAGCCTTCCAGCGGTGGAGCAGCACCAAATGCCGGCAGCATCGGCGCGTTTCCCAACACGCTGCATCGCCGCACTGCGAGCCTGCCGTGCTGGCCCAACGAGTCTGCTGCTGTCAGCACCGCAGCTTCAGCGATGGAGGTGGAGCTCGAGGAGGCGTTCGTTGCTGCTGTAGCAAGCAGCGAGCACTTTTCCTCAGACGATGGGCTCGAGATTACGCTCGCTTCGCCACCAGCTGCGAACATGCCGAGCAGCATGACTTCGTCGCTGGAGCGTGCTCAGCTGGCAGGCGCGCGCGATGTCGAATACGCAGCAGCGGCCGCAGCAGCAGCAAGCCTCAACGATGCAGCAGCAGTAGCCAGCCACAAGAGCAGCGATGAGATGGAGATGTCTGGCAGCTACAGCTCCAGTGTTGCAGTTGGCGGCGGTTACGCAGCAGCAAGCAGCAGCAACTACAGCAGCGCAGCAAGCCGCAGCTTTGACTGCAACAGCCCAAATGCCAGCCGTGCGCATGGCTACAGCAGCAGCAGCGGCACCTCTTCTGCTGCTGCTACGCCAAAGGCAGGCGGCGGTGGCAACGTTGCAAGCAGCGTGTTTGTGGCTAACCCCCGACAGGCTGCGCAGCCAGCTACACTGCTGCTGAACGCAGATGATGACAGCAGCAGTGCAACAACTGCTGGCGCCAACAACGCAGCGATCCACAGCAGCAGCATGACCTACAAGCCTGCAGCAGATCAGCCAGCAGAATCCTTGGACTGCTCGGCACCAGGGGCCGCAGTCGGCGGATCTTACGCTGAAGGTCTCAGGCAGCGCAGCGGCAACGGCATTGCACCAGCAGCAGCAGCAGCCACTCTGGCAGCTGCTGACGAGGACTGCCAGCAGCAGAGCAGCGTGTTTGACGTGAGCTACCAGCTGGGAGGCAAGCTGCCTGTGCTTACTGAGGAGCTGCATGAGAAGGGCAGTGCTGCCAGCAGCTTGACCAACACCGGCGCCACCAACACTGGAGGCGGCAGCTGGTGGAACCTGAGTGAGTGGATTTGCGCATGTTCTTCTGCATGTTCTTCATGGCTGCCCCTTAGACGTTGTCTGTTTTTGATGTATTGGTGGTTAATGGGTTTAGGGTTATGCTGAGCTGGGGGCGGCGCTGCGGGCAGCTGGTGGAACCTGAGTGAGTGACTATGCGCATGAATGGAATACCTTGTGCTTGGTTCATCTCTGCATGTTCGCGATAGCTGCCCCTTTTTGAATTTGGCTGTTTTATATTATGTTATGTTTTGTGGCCGGTGGGTTTTGCGGAGAGGAAAGCTGCCTGTGCTTACAGAGGAGCTGCATGAGAAGGGCAGTGCTGTGAGCAGCCTGACCAACACCGGCGCCACCAACACTGGAGGCGGCAGCTGGTGGAACCTGAGTGAGTGGCTTTGCGCATGTTCTTCTGCATGTTCTCACGGCTGCCCCTTGTGAATTTGGCTGTTTTTGAAGTATTTTGTAGTCAATGGGGGTTCAACCACTCATGTGCCTTGCTGCTGCTGCTGCTGCTGCCGTCGCTGTTAGTCATGCTGCTCAGGGAATGGGATTTCCCCGTTCACCCCTGTAGGCAGCAGGTGCCTGCACCCCCAGCAGAGCAACAACGCCTGCCAGAATAACAAACGTAGCCCCACACTAAACGAGCCACTCCTTCGCCCCTCCCTCCCTCCCTCCCTCCCTCCCTCCTTCACTCACTCACTCACTCACTCACTCACTCACTCACTCACTCACTGCTACTGTCACTGCTACTGCACCTTGTTACATGTCCACCCCACAGGCAGCAGGCGCGTGCACCCCCAAAAGAGCAACAACGCCAGCCACAACAGCGAACCTAGCCACACATTGAACAAGCCACTCACTCATTCACTCAATCACTCACTAACGGCTTCTGTCACTGCACCTTTTTCAAATCCTCCCGTGCAGGCAGCAGGCGCGTGCACCCCAATGGCCAGCAGAGCAACAACGTGAGCCGTGGTGGAGCAGATGAGTCAGCAGGCCAGCACGACGACTGCTCCAAGTCGAACAACCTCTCACGCAACAGCATGCACTCAGAGCACAACAGCACAGCTCGCCCTTCCAGTGCAGGCGGCAAGACTGAGAAACTCGTGAGCGAGATCTCCGTCTACACAGACAAGTCGATGGATCCAGAAGCAGCAAAGTCCGGCTGCAAGCGCCGCAAGCGCTGGCTATGCCTGCTGCTGCCGCTGCTGATGCTGCTGTCAGCCACCGGCGTGTTTTTGGGCCTGTATGTGACAAAGCAGCTGCAGCCAAAGGCAGCAGCAGCGGCTGGAGGCCCGCTGACGTTCCAGGTCACTGTGGCGGCTCCCGCAAGGACGGCTAGCGAGAGCTGTGACATCTGGTTCGGCAGCAGCGAGGTGAGCGATCATAGAAGAATGTGTGACGCAGCTGTGCTCAGGAGTAGCAGCCGAAGCAGCTGTGTGATGAATTGCTTGCTGCCTACATATTTAGCAGCTGCTGTTTAGGCAGTTGGTGGTTGCACCTCAGCCAAGTTTGCAGGAACTTCCTCCCTTACTGGCCTTGCTTGTCAGTGCCCAGATTTCCTTAGCCACCTCTCTGTCATCAAACATGCCTTGAGATTTCTGCTTACCTGGCTGCCTGTCAATCTGCTGCTGCCATTGCTGCTGCTCCCCATCCCACCTACAGCGCGTCGGCCTGTACAAGCGCCTCTTTGCGTCTGCCTATTCCAACGCCCTCGAACTGTCCGTAACCGACACAACAGTCAACAGCGTCTCCTGCGGTGGCAACAACTTCTTCAGCTCGACCGGCATCCGCTGGCTGCGCAGCTCCCGCGCGCTCCTGCAGGCCGCTGCGGCTGCCGCTGCCGGCACCGGCGGTTCCGCGCTCACGTGGGTCGACATCACCACCGTCTTCTCCGTGTCTGCACCCGCGGACGCCCGCGCGCAGAAGGAGATTACGGAGACGGTGTCTTCATCCTCTTCCGGCATCCTTGCAGGTCCGCTGAGTCAGTTCCTGGGAGTCAACACTCTGTTGGTCAAAGCCAGCGGAGCGGTCAAAGAGGCTCCCGCCAGCGATGCTGCAGTCGCGCCTAAAGCCGCGGGTTCAGAGTGGCCGCAGGTCCCTGTGCTCGCAGTCAACGACAGGCCAGAGACTGGCGCTGCTGACGCAGCAGCAGCTACAGCAGAGGAGCCTGCTGCTGCACAGCCAAGTTTGACTCAGTCAAACCAGCGCATGAGTGGCAGTGAGGAGCCTAAGCAGGCAATTAAAGTTGTGCCTAACACCCCTGACCAGTCCAGCAAGAAGCAGCAGCAGCAGCCAAAGAAGAAGCAGCGGCCAGCACAGGCCGCAGTAGCAACAGCAGCAGCAGCAGGAGCTAGCGCAGAACCCACTGAGCTGCAGCTCTCCACCTTTGCTTGGAATCTCCTAGCAACAGATGCCGTTAGCACAGCCCCTACTTGTCCCTTCTCTCCTACTCGTCGCAACAGTGTGTCTGACTCCCAGGGAGGTCTCTGGAGCCTCACCAACGGCAAGGAATGCACGTTCAACCCAGCTCCTGCTGCTGCCCGCAAGGCAGCTGAAGCAGCAGGTGCCGAAATCACCTGGGAGGGCGCTCCTCTGTGCACTGCCGCTCCCACCCGCGCCACTGCAGTTGCAGACGCTTCTGGCAACCTCTGGGGTTTCGAGGAGGGCTCTAGCTGCACCTACAAGAACCAGGATGGTGAATCACTTAAGTTGAAGAACAAGCCGGCCAGTCTGCCGATGGTTTGGGAGCAGGCACCAATCTGTGACTTTGCTCCCACAAAGGACAACTCCACGTCAGATGTGTTGGGCAGGATGTGGGGCGTTGACAGCAACGGTCGCGGCTGCACCTTCAGGGTGAGTGTTACGAATTGAATAAGCTCGGCGGGAACGGAGGAGAATAAGTATCGCCTTGCCAGTTTCGATCAAGCAATGCACATCAGTTGTTAGAGGGGCATGATCAACAGCACGGCAAAGGAGCAGTATGTAGCTGGTCAATGCTGCTTGGGTGCTGCTGGTTTGCATTGCTGGGAGTTGAAAGCATGGGCCATGGCAGAACATAAGTGGTGTCTGCAGCTGAGTTGGCTGTTGCAGCAGCGAGGTGTTGGCAAGTAGCATTGGCGGCAGCTAGTATCACCTGTAGCGCAGCATGACAAATGTCAGTTACTTCCTTGTCCTGTTCCTTTCTCAACCTGACCTCGTCTGCCTGCTGCTGCTGCTGCAATCGTTGCCATGCAGTTTGTGGAGGCTTAGATGCGATGAAGCATTGAAGCAGACGTCCTGTCAGCAGCACACATTGCAGCACTGCCAGCTGTGGTGTTCTACTCAGTAGCAGCACAACACTGTTCTGCGGCAGAATGCAGCCGGCTTGTGGACTGTGCAGTGAAAATAACAGCAGCGAAGTGACTAAACATGCTTGGCACAACCAGCTGCAGGGTATGGATGAATGCTTGGGATCAATAGCAAACGCGGTATCACTACCAGCAAAAGAGAATGGTTTACTAGCTGCTCCGGAGGTCGAAAGGTGGTGTAGGTGGGGGCAGGGATCACTGAAATGTGTGCCAGGCTGGAAAACACTGGGAGCGTGTCTGATTCCGGTATTAGTGTGTGGAGAATTAGTGACTTGCTTAAGACTGGTGTGATATTTGGGATAACAGCATTAGCTTCTGGGCTAGCCTAGTCATTTGGTTGGCTGTGTGTGCTGGAAATTTGATTTCAAAGGTCATGCATCAGTCTGTGAGTATGTGCGCATACCTTTCTCAATTGCCTGGCCAGAGTTTTGCCAGGGTATCACCCTTTAGTTTGGCTACTGTAGCTCTAAAAGAACAGCGACGCTGAATGTGGAATAGAGGCCAGAAAGTAGACGAGTACGACCGTTACACGTTCACAAACATTTTTCTAGTCAGCATGTCAGCAGCAGCGTGTGCTCAATAGCAGCCGCCGCTGCTCAGTGCAAGTTATGATGCGCAGCAGGTGAGGCGATTGCAGGCAATGCGAGTGCTGTTGCTGCCGCCACCGTGGCGTGGTGTGCAGTGCACACTGTGCAGAGGTCGGACCTCTGGGTCTCTTGACAGAGCATGGCAATCACTAAGCAATGCAGTTCTTGGAACCCGAACCCAAGCACAAGCCCAGCACAGCCCAGCAAGCCCCTGCCTAGTCCGCGCATGTGGTGTCCGTCATTGTAGCTGCTCGACACCATGGCAACTGCAGCTGCATCTGCTGCTGCTACTGCTGCCATAGCCGCTGCCACACCCGGCATTGCAGCCGCCGCCACCGTTCATGCCGCTGCTATAACCACACGCTGCTCCAGTGCTGCTGCTCTGGGCATGCATATCATTGTTGCTGGGATGCATTTCATTGTTGCTGCCGCTGCCCTGCTGCTGCCGCAGCAGGGCCTGCTGCTGCCTGTGCGACACCGGCACCACGTCGGCGCTGCTGCTGCTGCTGCTGCTGCTGCTGTTGCTGCTGCTGCTGGCTCCATCGCCGCCAAATGTGTCGTTGCAGACCTTTGGGCATGGTGAAGGGTGGGAAGAGTAACCCCTGCATCAATGCCTACAAGGAAGGCATCAATGCAGTACAGAAGCAAACAAAAGCCACATTGAGATCAACATGTCAGGAGCTGCAGGAGCTCAGGTGTCTGGAGCCACGATTGCCTATACATCATGTTGACAATCATGTCTCAGTATTGCTGACACCACAACCTTGACTTACACACCAGACAGTGATTCAAAACAATGGCACTGCTGCGCAGCAGCGCTGTCAACACAAAGGCAGTAGGACCTGTACGAACTTCGTGCAACGGTTGCAGTATACATACAGCAGCTGCGCTGCACGTCATAACATAGTTACTGACACAATCGACACAAGCTGCAGACCGGACAAGTTCTATCGCCGTTACACGTTGGTGGACACTGCATTGCTGCAACCAACAGCTGCACGGTGCCATGTGGTCCGCCCAGTCGCAGTGTCCATCACACGTGCTAACAGCAAAGCACTGGCAGAAACTCAAGCAAGGTGGTTGCAGTACTGCCAGAACCGATCTGCCAGTGGCACCGCCAACGACATGCATGACAGACCATCAAACCCAGAGCGCACAGTATTGAGGCGCAAAGTATGACGCGCAAGTGCTTGGCCTTACAAGGTGTGTGCACCACACAGCAACACAACCCAAACTGCCGCAGCAACGGCACACACTGGAAAAGTTGACTCACTTGGCTGCATACATGCATGGTCCTAGCGCCAGCAATTGTAATGAAGTGCACTGCAGGAGGGAGCCACAAACCTGCAGAACAGCAAGATGCAGCAGCACGTCAGCACGAGAGTGAGCTTGTTGGAAGCATCATGTACAACGGCAGCAATGAGAGGTGCCGAACACACGAGCAAGCTGTCAGTTGACTGGTTAAAGTCTTGAGCAGCAAGCAGAATGACTGGTCACTTGCAGCATTGCAATGCAACACAAAGGGCAGGACGTGCCCGCATACTAATGGAATGGGACACCCAGCAGTGCAGAAGCCTTCTGCAGCCAATGGCTCACGTGGGCTGCATGGCTGCCATTGTGTGACGTTGAACTCGTGACACGGAGGCGCCCTCCCAGCAGCAGCAGCAGCAGCTGTCCTCAAGTTCCTCCAGCTGCTGCTGCTGCTGCTGTTGCTGCTGCTGCTGCTGCTGCTGCTGCTGCTACTGCTGGGGATCAATGTCAACGCCTTTTGAATACCCCGCTGCTGCTGCTGCTGTCAGTCCTGCAGACCCCTATCACCCGTTGTGCTTGCTGCTCCTACCCTGCTACCTAAGCACAGGTAGCTACTCACAGCTACACTGTCATGACATTATTATCTGCTGCTGAAAGACTGCTACTTAAAATGATGCACCATGCTCCAACCGCTATCACTGCTGCTGTTGCTGCCAGCGATGGCTGGCAGTTACTGGCAGCTGCGGGCAGCTGTCTAGAACCAATCTATTGCATCTGCCAGTCTGGTGCATCCACAACATAGCAGCAGTTCGTAAAGCTTCATACGCCCCCAGTCTGGGCCCCATGATGGTGCTGCTCTGCTGCTGCTCTGCTGCCTGTAGGCTGCATAATGGCTTCCACATGAAGATGCGTCAGGGAGCCACCCCATTTCCTCATCTGGGTTTGTGGGTGCTTCAAACAAGTCCTGGAATCGACGCCGCAGCCCAAGCAAGACACAAATAACAATGAACAGCACGCCAGACACAGCAACAACAGCAGGGCCAAGGCTGTGGTACCCCATCAAGTACAGGCCCACCACAATACACGCTGTACAGATCGCAAACATTGACAGTGTGAAAGATGCCAGTGACCATGCATACAGCTTGTTGAGCCACCTGTTGCCCTTTGCTGAGAGCAAAGCCCCCTCAGGGCCATGCTGTCTAATAAACTCGCGTTGGGCGCCTGCGTCGCAAGGGTCACCTGCCATCAGTGGCATGTAGTTCAATGACATCACAGCCACTAGCGACACCATGATGCAGCACAAGGATGCCACAAATGACATGCCGTTGCAGAAGCGGAAAACATACTCTAAAGAGCTGTCCTGCTGCTCAGCAGTGCCGATGCTGCCAGCAGTAGGGCTGGGGCTGGCAGAGACCACGACAGTGACAGTGGGGCTGGCAGCGACTACCAAGCCCTGCGATAGGCCATTGTAGGTTGCTAAGCTCAGCAGACCACACACCAGCCGCAGCTCGCCATACACAACAGTAACACGCCTGTTGGTTGATGCTGTCTGATGCGGCTCAACAGCTGACCTGGCATGATCTGCTGCATGTCGCATTGGGGGGCGCTGTGGTATGCACACCCGCTTGTGCTGCTCATCTGTCATAAACTGCAGAAGCTGCCTGGGGCGCAATGAAGCCCCCACAGATGCGAGTGAGCCTGGGCACGGCAGCTGTACGCAGCCTGAGATATCCAACCAGTGGAGGTCAGACAGCTGCAACAATAACTCTGGGAGCGCCACCAAACCAGTGCAACTCCGACAATCCAATACCTGCAGTGCCTTCGACCCTCCTATAGTGTCTGGCAGCGTTATCAGGCCTGTGCAGCCCGCCAGATTCAAGTGCTTAAGTGCTGAAAGAATGCCAATAGACCATGGCAGGCACTCCAGGCTGCTGCATTCTCTGAGCACCAGATCTTGCAGCTGGCTCAGGTCATGCAAATCTGGCAGCTCCCGTAAACTGGTGCACTCAGACATGTGCAGCTGCTTTAGCCGCCCCAGCCTGGCAATGCTCGCTGGGATATAGCTCAAGCTGCTGCACATGTTCAAGCTGAGATGGGTCAACGCTGTCAGCTGTCCAATTGACTGCGGCAACACCTGTAAGCTTCTGCATCCGGACAAATCTAGCAGCTGCAGGCCCTGCAGCTGTCCAAGCTGCTCTGGAAGCTCCTTCAAGCTTCTGCATCCTGTCAAATCTAGCTGCGAATTCTCCCCGGCCATGGATGGCACCGGCATTTCCTGGGTGAGGACGGTCGTGACCCCCAAGGCCTAAACACCCCGGTTCAACCCACAAGGCTTTCAAGCGCCGCTGATTAGCATGTTTGAGCAGCCTTAGGCGCTGCCTGCTTTTCGTACTGGCGCCGGCAGACAGTTGGGTCAACATGATGTTACTTGTCGCTGCAGGATCACTCTTGCAGCTGAGGTTTGCGTGCAAGGCCGTGTGCTCGGCAGGTGTAAGGGTCGCGTGCTCAGCAGGTGCCGGAAATACTATCGCATAACTTGTCACTGCAGGATACTATGGCATAACGTTTGTGTGTGCATGGGTGACCTGACGGATGTGTTCTAGCATTCGATTGGCTTCAGGTGTTGCAATCTCACTGCAATCTCAGAAAGTGTTGGCAGGCTGGCACTATATTTTTGCAGCCTTGATTTACGGATCGCTTTCAACACAGAACGAGTGGTTACTTATCACTCACAGCAGCTGTGGTGTGTCAGCGTGATGTCATAGATTTCAGCATTGTGTTCACGTTGATGCTGGTGTGCGGTGCTGGTGTGCAGTGCTGGTGTGCAGTGAGCGGTGGTGAAGGTGAAGGTTGCTGCTCTTGAGCGGTGGTGAAGACGGTTGGACTACCAGGGGCCCCTGCCTCAGATCCTAGGATACTATCGGAGGTAGTGGCGGTCACATATATGTGCACGCCGCGTGCCGCACGCCATGATGGCAGTGGGTGCAGCCCATGCATGGGCCATATGGCTCCCAATGTGTCACACAACATCAGCTTGTTTCAGCTTGTTTTCAGCTTAGAATGTGACACAACCACCGTGGTTATACGGTATGTAAAGAGTTTGTGGTACTGGAAAAGGCAGCATGCAAAGCAGGTAAAGCAGGCAAAACTCCCCCATCCTGCCTCCCTCATTGTGCATCTGTTAAGGGTTTGCGGTATCTGTCTTTTCTACTCCGCGTCATGTAAGTTAAATGTAAGTTACACAGCCGGTGGTACACTAGCGGCGCAGTACCGTTGGTCACCGCTGGTAGCCTACTGGCGGGGCCTCAGGCTCGGAGTGCCCTGCTTGAACACCGCGTAGTACGCGCCTCTTGCCCCGCTGCCAGCAGGTTGCAACTCACTGAGCTGCAACTCACTGACTCAGTGACTTACAACTCAGTGAGTTTGCCAGACTTGTGAGTCGCAATTACGCAGTGCTCCACTGCCAGCCGCGGGTCCCTCAACCACAGCCTCAACATCAGGCTCGTATCAAAGTTGCCGCAACCTTGAAGGCCGCCTTGCTGGACCAGCAGCCACAGGCTGATGATCATCAGCAAGTTACCCTTACTCAGCACTGCTGGCAGCAGCCGCGGCGCCTGCAAGTCTGACACATCGTTCAACTGATGATCTGCTGTCGCAGCTTGACAAAGCTGCAACATCACAGCAGCTGCTGCTGCGGGCGCCTAGTGCTACTGCTGCAGCTGTCACTGCTCCAAGCCTTTGCGCACAACAGCGAGATGTCAGCACGTGTGCTGCTGACGTTGTTGCTCTATGCCTTTTAGTGAATGTTTGCCAGCACTGTTGCTGCTGCTGCTGCTACAGCTGCTGGCCACTGCTGCCACTGGTGTTGCTGCAGGCTGTGCACACGGTGGCGGCATGTCAGTCCCAGAGCTGTTCTTCACGCGCGCATCCACACTCCAGAAAGGCGGCAGGAACCTGTAGGGCAGCAGCATGCAACGTAGCATTTGTTTGAACTTGTTTGAATTGTTTGAACGTGACCCAGCAGCGTAGCACTAGCAGTCCTACAGGCGCTGTTGACTGTGACACGAATTCAGGGCCGACAACTTTGGACCGTGCACCACAGCGCGACTCGCAGGATCCACTTACCTCAGAAGCAACAACAAACACCACGCATGTACACCAGCATTCTCTTGAACACCTGAGGTGCACTTGCGGAGGTGATGCAGGTTTGAAAGAAATGCAATGTACAATGCAGCGCATCAGCACACCGCAGCTGAAGCACGCCGGACACACACAACACCCAAGGGCACGCTTGACTTACTTGGGCTGCATCACAGCAAGGAAGTGTCGCCGCCAGTCACGAATGAAGTCACCCAGAGCATCCTCCTCAGCAGCACTGACAGCAGCAGCAGCAGTAGAAGAAAATGCTGTTGCTGCTCCCGCTGCTGCTGCTGCTGGTGCTGCTGCGGTTACGGACTCTGCTTTGCATACGCTAGTGCTGTCACAGCCGTTGACTGCATCATGTACTGCTGGCATGCTGCTGCTGCTGCTGCTGCCGTCGAGCTGTGACAGCTCTGTTGCATTTGGGCTATCGGCTGGATGTTGTAGCGGCTGATGCTGCTGCTGCTGTATGCGGTTTGAGCCACCAGCTTGCACAGCTGCTACTGCAGCAGTTGCAAGCAGTACTTGCAGGCACCCATAGGCAAAGGCGCTGCTAGCATGCTGTGCTGTCATGCAGGGCATCACAGCAGCGGCAGCAGCAGCTGTAGCACTGTCTGCAGCTGTAATGAGCTGCAGACCAGCCTCTGCAATGCAGCTGTTGGCAGCTTCTGTGTAGCATACAGCCAGCATGGCAGTCGCTGCACCAGCACCTACTACTGCTGAAGGCTGAAGTGTCAATCCAGCAGTTTTGGCTACTGTAGTGTCTGCCGGTGCTGTTGGCGCAATATCTACCCGCTGATGCTTGCTTCCTGGCACAGCTACTGCTGCTGCTGCTGCTTGCTCATCTGCAGATCTACTACATGCCAAATGCACGCGTACTAGCTGCTGCTGTGGCTGCTGATCTATTTGCTGCAATTCACCCGATGGAAGCTGTAGGTGCTGCTGGCTGGCTACTGCTGCCTGTTCCTGGACCCCCTCCTGCGGCTGCAGCGGCTGCTGCCGCAAGCTGTCTACTGGTGCATGCTGACACTCCTGGCCCTGCTGCCACTCGTGCTGCAGCTGCTGCTGCTGCTTCTCACTACACCCTACTTTCTGCTGGCTTCTCTGCTGCTGCTGCTGCTGCTGCTGCTCCTGGCTGTGCAACTGTTGCTGCTGCGACTGCAACCTATCTAATGCTGCCTGCTGACACTCCTGGTCTTGCTGCCAGTCGTGCTGCTGCTGCTCCTCACTACCTACTACTTCCTGCCTGCTGCCCTGCTGCTGCTGCAGCTGCACTTCACCCAATGGTAGCTGTAGGTCCTGCTGGCTGGCTAATGCTGCCTGTTCCTGAAACCTTTCCTGCAGCTGCTGCAGCTGCAGTTCGTCTACTGGTACATGCTCAAGCTCCTGGCCCTGCTGCCACTCGTGCTGCTGCTGCTGCTGCTGCTGTTTCTCACTACCTACTATTCTCTGCCGGCCGCCCTTCTGCTGCTGCTGCTGCGGCGGCGGCGGCGGCGGCTGCAGCTTGTCTACTAGTGCATGCTGAAGCTCCTGGTCCTGCTGCCGCTCGTGCTGCTGCTGCTTCTCACTACCTACTAGATTCTGCCGGCTGCCCTGCTCCTGCTGCTGCAGTAGCGGTTGCTGTTCCTCTCGCCGCTGCTGCTGGCTAGCTGCCACGTCTTGACCGCCTTCCTGCTGCTGCTGCTGCTGCTGCTGCTGCTGCTTCCGTCCAATTTCATCCTGCTCTATCTTCTGCCCCTGGCTGTGCAAGTCCTGCTGCTGCTGTCGCGGCCCTGCTAGCTGCTGGCTCTTGTGCCTGCTGTCCTGCTGCTGCTGCTGCTGCTGTCGGCCTGCTGCCATCACTGCTGCCACCACCACAGACGCATGTGACTCCCATGACTCATCCTGTCGCTTCGGCTCAACTGCAACCGCCAAATCTGCTAGCTCAGGCCGCCACTCTTTTGTATCAAAGTGTGAGAGAATGAGCTGGCGCAGCTGCTGCAGCCTGTTGGGTGGTATCTTGCCTGCTGCTGAGCGGCTGAGCAGTGCTTTGCCTGCACTGCGCACCTGCACGGCCGGAAGTTCAATAAAATGACACGCAGTACAGCCAGACTGACAACATGCGTCACTTTTCTTGACAATGGAAACACCATTTTCCAAAAGCAATCCATATCACATGATCATGCCCTGCTGACAGCTGCAGCAACAGCAAAACACCCTACTTGAGCCGTTTGTGTTGCACGTTGCATCTGTGCGCCGCTCACGTAGGGACAGCTGGCAAGATGAAGACAGTCATGCCATGCATGCGTGTCCATTTTGCTGACGCAATGTAGCACGGAATGCAGTTGGTGCCAATGTTTCGATGATCTCACCTGATCCAGCTGCCTGTCCACTTTGAACCTCCGCGCCTCATCTTCCAAAGGTGCGCCAAGACGATGGCCCAGCTCCTGCACCAATAAGCAGGCAGGCAGACAAGATGATCATGCACGCCACCAGAAAGCAGGCAGGCCACGAAGGTTGTGGCACAGACAATATCTCGGACAAAATCACGTAGGGTCCAAATAACGTGCAGAAAACAACCATAGCCGAGTACACCAACCTGTTTCCAGTCGAAAACACAAATGTAAGCATCTTCTTTTGGTCCAGGATGTTGCAGATCTGGTGGCATTCAACGCACAGCAGCACCACGCCATGACTCAGGTGGCTCTTCATGGCAGCACTCAGCTGAGGCAGACTTACAGCACTACAACCCAACAACATGCATGAAACGCATTGCCCCTGCAATACACCAACTTGTGCTGCAGAAAAGGAAAACACAAGCATCCCCAACAGCTCACCGTCATCTTTTTCTGGTCCAGGATGTTGCAGATCTGGTGGCACCCCACACACAGCAGCACCACGTCATGGCTCAGGTGGCTTTTCATGGCGGCAGGGAAGTGCTGCCTGTAGCAGTGCGGCACGATGGAGTGACGCAGGTACTCACCCTCGTGACCGCACACGACACACCTGCAGGATGTAACATGTCATTGATGTGTTATAACAAGGCATATGACATGTGCCGCCGGTACTACCGCTAAGCAGTGTGGCACGATGGAGTGGCGCAGGTACTCGCCCTAATGACCGCAGACAACACACCTGCAAGTCGTGACATGTTATTATTGCTGTTATAACAAGGCATGTGACATGTGATACTGGTAGCAGTGCGGTACCATGGAGTGGCGCAGCTACTCGCCCTCATGCCCACACACAACACACCTGCGAGATGTGACATGTCATTGATGATGTTAAAACAAAGTATGTGACACGTGCTGCCGGTAGCAGTGCGGCACGATGGAGTGGCGCAGGTACTCACCCTCGTGACCGCAGACAACACACCTGCAGGATGCAACATGTCATTATCGCTGTTATAACATGGCAGCAGGGAAGTGCTGCCTGTAGCAGTGCGGTACAATGGAGTGGCGTAGGTAGTCGCCCTCGTGACCACACACCACACACCTGCGAGATGTGACACGTCAATATCGCTGTTATAACAGGCACATGACATGTGCTGCCTGTAGCAGTGCGGCACGATGGAATGACGTGAGTACTCGCCCTCGTGACCACACACGACACACCTGCAGGGTGGAACATGTCATGGGAGTCGTTATAATGAGGAATGTGTAGCAGTGCGGCACAATGGAGCAACGTAGGTCCTCGCCCTCGTGACCACACACCACACACCTGCAAAATGTGACATGTCATATCACTATTATAACATGGCATGTGACACGTGCTGCTGGTAGCAGGGGGTACGACGGAGTGGCGTAGGTACTCGCCCTCATGACCACACACCACGCACCTGCGAAACGTGACATGTCATTATCACCGTAATAACAAGGCATGTGACATGCACTGCCGCTAGCAGCGCAGTATGAAGTGTCGCAGTACTCGCCTTCCACACCACAGACAACACACCTGCAAGTGTCAGATGCTGCGGCAGGCTTGATAAACACAACACAACAACAATATTTTTGCTGCAGCGCATGGGGAGTTGCGCAGGTACTTGCCCTGAGGCCCGCAGATGCGTTGCTGGGCAGAAAACTGTGCAGGGTGCTGCTGCAGCGACGCAACACATCACGCACCTGTTGCCCTTGTCAGACAGGTACACTGCTGGACAATCGGTGCAGACAGCTGTGTGTATCACTCCTGCCGCAGCAGCTTCAGCAATGCAAAGCACTGCGCACGTGTTGTGCTTGTCAGACAGGTAGTACACTGCTGGACAATTGGTGCAGACAGCTGTGTACCACTGCTGCCCCAGCAGCTTCAGCAATGAGAAGCACAGCTGTCACAGCAGCAAGACCTGTTGCAGTGTGCCTGGTACACTGCTGGGCAAGCCGTGCTCGCATGCACAGCAGCAGCAGCAGCAGAGATGATGAAAAGTGTTACGAAACTGGGTTACAAAAGCGTCACGCACCTGTTGTCCTTGTCAGACAGGTAGTACTGGTCGTCGGCATGCCCACTGCAGCAGAGGAGCAGCAGCAAAACACGAATGCACGCAGATACCATATAGTCAGGATAGCAGTAGCGTAGCGGCAAATGCCTACTAGGCCAGTGTTTGGACATGTGAGGGAGCCCGGACGTCACATGTCACGCACAGGCAGCGTACAACTAAGCTGCTGCTGCTGCTTCCGTCAGCTTGCAGCATATAAGAATGACGCCTGATCCCATCCACGCAAACACGGATGCGCGCACCTGCCGCGTGGTGTGAACTTGAGCCGGATGGCGATGGTTGGCGCCTCTTCAACAACATCTGCCAGCTGCCTGTCTAGGTACCAGCGCACCTGTATACAGTGCACCCAACATACACATAACAGGGTTATGACGGTGCCACCACAGTGCGATAGTGAATACACAAGGCCAAAATGGCGATGGTTGGTGCCTCCTTCACAGCAGTTTGCAAACTGCCTGTGTAAGTCTCAGCGCAGCCGCAACAGCACGCGCAAATGAATGTAACAGAACTTATCTCCAGAAACAGCACCTGGCGCAGCCGTGGTTGGTGCCTCTTCCACAACATCTGCCAGCTGCCTGTCTAGGTACCAGCGCACCTGGCAAACAATGCTCACAACAAGCATATAATAGGCCCTACATCAAAAGTGTATACACAAGTTCTGCAAAGCCGTGGCTGGTATCTGCCAGCTGCCTGTCTAGGTACCAGCGCACCTGCAAGCAGTGCACACAACATACACATAACATTGTTGATAAAAGTCTTATGATAGTAGTTTACAGAGGTCTAGAATGGCGATGGTTGGTGCCTCGTTCACAACATTTGGAAACTGCCTGTAAAAGTACCAGCGCACCTGCAACAGCACGCACACACAAAGGCAATTAAATGCATATACAGAAACAGCATCTAGCACAGCCGTGGTTGGTACCTCCTCCACAACCTCTGCCAGCTGCCTGTCCAGGTACCAGCGCACCTGCAAGCAGTGCACACAACACACACATATTGAAGTGGATACAATAATCCTACAGTGGCGATGGCTGGTGCCTCCTCCACATCATTTGCAGGCTGCCTGTCTAGGTACCAGCGCATCTGCAACAGCATGTATATCAATGCTATAACATCATCAGGCCCAAAACACCATCTGGAAAACAGCAACATATGCCCACCTTCTTGATGCCGCATGTTGCCAACGGTCGCCCGTCTGGCGCCAGGATCCTGCAGTTCTCATACTGCAGGCTCTTGCGCGTCGGCAGCCGTGCCGGCTTCAGCAGCTGCATCTTCGCAAACACATTGCGCGAAGGCAACGAAGCAGCAGCCTGCCCTAGTCGTTGCAGCTGCTCCTGCTGCCGCTGACGCCGCTGCTGCAGCAGCGCTGCCTGTGCTGCGTCCAACTGCTGCTGCTGCTGCTGTTGTGATGCCTGCTGACGATGTTTGCGGCGTACGCTGCGCTGCTGGCGTATCTGCTGCTGCTGCTGCTGCTGCTGCAGCAGGGCTTGCAGCTGCGGGAAGGCTTTGCTGTACTGCTGCAAGTGTAGCTGCTGCTGCGCTGCTTGCAGCAGGACCCGGGCCTGGTGATGTTGAAGGTTGCCTTGCTGCTGCTGCTGCTGCAGGTCATGTTGTTGCTGCTGCTGCTGGTGCTCTAGGGAGTTGTGGTGTGCACCTGAACCTGTCTGTTGCTGCAACACAGGCACAAGCCAAGGCAGCAGCGGGACTAGCTGCTGAAACTGCTGCTGCTGCTGTGGCTTGCCTGCTTTAAGGGGGAGCGCTGGGCCTCTGCACAGCATCCCATGGTTTAGGGTTTCATCGGTCCCTCTGCTGACGCTGTTGCTGCTTGCTTGCAGGACATATGGAGCTAGAAACGTCGCCAGCTCAGCAGACAGCCCACCTGCTGCTGCTGCTGCTGCTGCTGCTGCTGTTTCTGTTTCGTCACTAGCCGTAGCAGCAGGCTGCGTGGTGTGTTGCGTTGCTGGTGGTTGCAGTTCCAGTGCCAGCTGATGCAGCCTTACCGCCAGCTGCAGCCCCAGCCATGCATCTAGGGCCGCATACTGCAGCTGCTCTGCTGTCAGTTGGTCAGCACCCCAGTTGCTGCACTGCAGCAGCAGCAGCAGCGGCAGCGGCAGCAGCAGCATTGGAGAAGTTACCTCACACGCGTTGGTGTTAAGAAGCAACAATAAAGATGCAGGCGTGTGCAGCATACGTACGCGGAAGGCACTTTAACCAACTAGATTTGATGTGTGCTGCATTGGTCCAGCACAAGCTGGGCAAAGAGCAAAACCAGGCGATGAACCCTGCACGCTGCGCAATGTTACACATGTGAAGAAGCACAGTGGCACTATGCAGCAGATGCTGAATCTGGTGACATCAGGCGGCTGCCAAAGTGGCACTATGCAGCAGATGCCGCCTGGCTGGTGACATTTGGCTGTATCCGCCTACCCACCTGCACTTACAGCTTGACATGAGCTGCAGTTGCACAGTAACCGCTGGTCCAGAGCACAAGAAACCAGGCAGTGCACCCACACCGCTCAAAGACCTTAAGTGGCATGATGCAGCAGATGCTGGCCGAAGATGTTGCGGTTGCCGCCCACCCACCTGCAGCGTGTTGTCAACTTCAGCGCCCAGCAGCGGGGATACAGCGACTCCAAGTTAGACTTAGCAAGCAGTTGTTGAGCAGATCTGCATATGCTGGCTGACGTAGGCGTTTGCCGCATACCCACCTGCAGCGTTTTGTCAACTTCAACGCCCAACAGCAGCCTGCAGAGTCCTGCCAAGCTAGTAGCACCACTGCTCCTACTACTGCCTGCAGCACTTCTAGCAACAGCAGCAGCAGCAGCTGTGCCTTGCGGCTGCTGACTCAGCAGCAGCTGCAGTGCCACTGCCCGCGCCACATCAGCAAGGTCTACTGCAGAGCGCGTTATAACGCCATAGTCGGCTGCAATACGGCGGACATCTTCGCGTATGCCAACACCGACCTGCATATGCAGCAGACACGTCATAGGAAATGAGCATGGTCCTATGAGCTGTGCACTTGGGTTGAATGTGCGCAGCATCACAAGCCATAGTCATCTGCAATGCAGCGGACATCCTCGCGTATGCCAACACCGACCTGCGGGCAAAACTAACAAACATGACACAGCAGGTGACGGGGGTAACATGTTACATGCATTGCAACTTCAAGTTGAAGTATGCCCCTGCTACAGCAGCAGCTGCTCGTCTTCTTATGACAATACTAACCTGCACGTATCAGCAACGTGCAGGTATGTGGTGTGCTGTAAAATGGAGACTGAGCGCTGCAATACAGCAGAGACAGCCATCGTTTGCTGCGCAAAGTGGCGCGCATCCGTCCTGGTCGACTGGCATTCCTATCAAGCAAGCAACGACGATGCATAAAAGCTGCTCATCACACCTTGACAACCGAGGGATCCTGCAGGATGTAAACCAGCTGAGCCGGTAGTTCATGCATCTGCTGCAGCTGCAGCAGCAAGCAGCCATGCTCCCCGCCCACAGCCAGCTGCAGCAGAGCAATGCGGTTGTGCTGCTTGCCGCGCTCTGGTTGCCACTCGCAGTCAAGACCGACCACATGTACGTCTGGCAGCGACAGCAGCGCCTGCTCTGCTACGTGTGCATCCGTTAGTAGATGGGCAGTGAAGTGCTGCTGCTCCCACTGCTGCTGCTGTTCCTGATCCTGCAGTTGCTGCTGTCGCGGGCATGGCACGTGTAACACGTAGTTTCTTGTGATAGCCTTACGTCTGATGAAGACTTTGATCAGCAGCGCAAGCATGGCGGACACTGCACCAACAAAGCAGCTCTCATCGCCCTGGTTCACGGGTTTGTCACAGGATTACTCATGCTTAGGGTTGGGCCAAACGTATGTGCGTATGTTACGTATGTTACGTATGTTTCAAATATGTAGGGCCACTCCTTCAACCTGGTGGTCAAGGACCTGGCCAACGAGCAGAAGTGCCCATGGTCTGCCAAGGTGTTTGC
Organism: Tetradesmus lagerheimii; assembly: GCA_902809745.2. NCBI lineage: Eukaryota > Viridiplantae > Chlorophyta > Chlorophyceae > Sphaeropleales > Scenedesmaceae > Tetradesmus > Tetradesmus lagerheimii. Next base: position 4,011 of record CADDIJ020000311.1, on the reverse strand, counting down.
CCAGGCTCTCGCCATCAGCAATGTCATTGGCGACAGCGAGAAGATCAGGGAGCTGGTCAGCAGCAAGCAGCTGGAGGCTTGGGGCAAGGTGAGCATGTCTGCCAGCAAGTGTGCAGCTCAGATGCAATCTTAGACAATCGTTTGCTGACCTATGCTAAAAGTGCCTGGCAGCATGTGCCTGCTGTACACCTACACAGCAACTGATGCATGCACTTGATATGAGCAGAACAGCACATGCACACTAGTAAGTGCCTGCGTCACAATAGGCAGTATGTTGACCGTGGTGAAATTGTGCTCAGCTCACGGCTGCGTGCTTGTGCTGCTCTGGTCTGCCATCATTGTTGCTGTTGCAGACGAAGGCATTCTCCTCTCATGTCCCCCACCGCTTTGGCACGCTTGTGTTTGTGCTCAAGGATGTGGTGCGCAGCAAGGGGCCTACCAGGGATGCGGTCATGGATGCCTCCTGGGGCACGGCATCAGCAGGCAGCAGCAAGGCGGCTGAGGTGCACAAGATTGTGGCTGGCTACAGGACCGCTTCTGGGAGGATGCAGAGCTGCTGGTGAAGTACTGCCAGCCCGTCATGGACGACATCCACAACCTGGAAGGTGACAGACCCTTACTCAGCCGGCTGCTCAGCGTGTACCAGCAGATCCGCGACCACTTCAAGGCTATTGCAACCACAGCAGACACCCCTGAGAGGGTGAAACGCAGCCGCATGCACATCGTTGTTGAGGAGCGCCTGGCCAAGCACTACAAGCCCTGCTTTGATGCTGCCTTCGTTGTGGACCCCATCAACTTCTTCAAGCAGGAGGGCGAGTGGTTTCCACCAGTGAGCAAGCTGAGCAATGATGAGCGCAAGGCGGCCTTTGAGGTGGGTGTTGTGCTAGCTGCTGACCTGAAGCAGCAGCAGCAGCAGCAGCTGTAGCAAACAGCAGCAGCAAAAGCTGTAGCAGACTGCAGCATGTTGACACAACAGCAGCAGCACTACAGAAGTGGCAGCTGCAGCAGCAACAACAGCTGTGTGTTGAAGAGTTTAGCAAGACAGCTGAGGGGTGGGCATCAGCAAATGCGTGCAAGTATGTCTTACATGTACCTGTATCTTGCACATTAACACCGATGCATATGTACCTTGGTTGCATTGCAGGTGATCAAGAACCTGTCAGTCACCACACCAGCAGAGGAGGTGGCGCTGGAGGGTGAGTGGGGCCGCTACCGCATTCAGGCGCTCAGTGAGGATGTGACGGGTGAGGGCATCATGCTGAACCTGACACAGAAGACCACCAACCCTGAGACCAAGAAGGTGCTGGTGGCCCCTGTGAAGGACAGACGCACATGGTGGGCAAACTTCATGGCTCAAAGTGGCTTCCCCATCATGGCCAAGGCAGCACGCCGCCTCTTGGCTATGCATGCTACTGCCTGTGCTGCCGAGCGCAACTGGTCAGCATGGGGTCAGGTGTACACCAAAGGGTGCAACCGTCTGAACCACACATTGGGCGAGATGATTGTGTTCATCAAAGGCAACCTCAAGGGGTCAGAGGGGCAGGATGAGGAGGTGCTGCTGCGTGAGCTGTACGAGCTGCAGCCTGCAGCAGACAGCGGTGCTGGTGCACCAGCTGCTGCTGGTGGTGATGCAGCTGCAGCAGGTGCTGGTGCTGACGTGGTTGAGGTGCAGTAACAGGTGCTGTATTTGGCACAGAATATGGTTTTCATATGGCTGTTGCTTGGAAATGGCCTGTACGTAGTATCAAGTTTGCCTGGCCTTCATCTGCCTGGGCAGGTGTTACAGCGGGCAACTGCCACTGTGGGCTTGTGCTTGTATAGTTAGTTAGTTAGTTAGTTAGTTACACAGCCTATAGTGTTGGTATCCTTGTCATACAAATTAGTGGTCATGAAGAGAGAAAGAAACTTATATTTGTAATTGGGCATGCACTGGATTTCTGCTGCTATGGGGCCAAAACATAGGAGCCAGGTGAGTAGAGCTGGGGTATGGCTTTCTAAACGGGTGTTGAAAAACACCGACAATCCCAGACACTATTGGTCTCACCGAACTGGCTATGGTTGGAGCCATAACATGGCCAGGTATGGGGGTGGACACCAACCTAAAACCCACCATAACACCATATGTTATCCCGTTGGCACAGTCCTGGACATCAATGTTACTGACGTTGTAACACGATGTGGTTGGCAGGACCTGGGAATGACATACAGCGGCCTCACAGGGTGTGACATTCTCTCGCCACAAATAGTACATTAAAATGCCCTTCTGACACATGATCACACACAAATGACTTGTAACAAAATGACAAATAAAATAAAATGACAAAAAATGACAAATAAATGACTTGTATGCGCCTACAGAGAGGCCATACCGGCCGTTTTGTCGCGTTGATCACAATTATTATACCTCAAAGAAACATGTTGTTATCACGAAAGTGTTCGCTTGCTTGCCTCCGGCAAGTACTTGGGACCTGCCTCGAAAACATACGGATTAGACATACGTATATGTACGTTTACGTATGCAACATACGTATAAATACGTATGCCAATTTCACAAACATACGCTTTGGCGCATCCCTACTCATGCTTGTAATATAAACGTCCTACAACTGCTGAAGCGCATGTTTCTTGATTGGCATCAATGCTTGCACCTGCACAGCCTGTACCGTACTGCCTGAGATGAGTAGGCATAGGGGTCGGATGCAGCAAAATGATAGCCTGTGCCTGGGAAGCTTCTAAACGTGCTGAGCATGCATACTACGTGCGCTTTGTGTGCACCCAAAGGCCAGTCACAACCCACAGATTGCCACAGGGGAGTGCTGCTGGTATCTTGACACCACCTGTTTTGCAAGTCACAGCAGTCTCGATGATGGATGAAGTTCCAGTTCTAAAGCAAAACGCAGCATATACTTGAAGCCACCATACAGCGGGAGCTATCAAGCTGCGGTGAAGACACCCGTGTCGGCAGGTGTGAGGCAGAAGCCAGAAGAAGATCAAAGATATCATGAATATCAGTTGCCATTGAAGCCTTACAACACGTGATCCCTGACAAAACAATGTTTTTCCGTTTGAATCACGCTGCTGCAGTCATTGCAGCCAGCTGCATCAGGAACAGACAGAAGCAGCACGATGGATGAGCAGCAAGGCATCCTCAACATGCACGACCCCTGCCTTCAAGCACCGCTCCTGCGCCACCCCAGCGTCAGTCAGGACCAGCAGATCGTAGCGGCGCTGCAGCAAACATCGATGGAGCTCCATGCAGCAGTAGCAGCACGCCTTGCAGGACAACTGCCGGTGGTGCTGTGCATCAACCAGCTCCAGCGCGCGCAGTCCTTCATGCAGTGGCTAGGCAAGCATGCAAGCCTCCTGCAGAGCTTGCAGCTGCAGCTTCCGTGCAGCCAAGTTAGTTAGTTAGTTAGTTAGTTAGTTAGTTACACAGCCTATAGTGTTGGTATCCTTGTCATACAAATTAGTGTTTATGCCAAGACGCAAATTAGTGTTCATGCCAATTAGTGTTCAGCCAAGACGCTGTAGGCCATTTAAGGTGGCCCGCAGCTGTCGGAATAGCAGCAGACGTATGCTTTCTATACACACATGAGAAAAAGTGTTAAAAACGGAAAATTGCGACTACTTGCAATCGGCAAAACAGTGGAAAAAGTTTGCAATGGCTAGCCGTGGGAGCGCTCCCACAACACAAGCGAGCCAGTGCCTGCCACATCATCGTTCGTAAAAGATCCCGAACCCTTTTCAACATAATGGATATCCACTTCTAGGCCCCATGGCGATCGCCAAAACTGCACCGACACCTCTTCTGATTATACCTGTAAGTCATGGCAGTCATGCCAGCAATCGTGATGTGAACGCACCCGGAGCAGCACTGCAGTGGCTTACCGCAAGTTATTCAACTCGTTGTATCATTTTCACAACGCTTTGTATGAGCTCATTACCTATGCAGCATGGTCAGGACAGTCATCGAACAAGTCGCTGAATGCACAGCAGTGGATGCCAGCGGTC